>JAQZBX010009595.1:19227-45923 GCA_029593785.1 Cabassous unicinctus | reverse complement strand
TGAAAGCTTTCCCTCTAAGATCAGGAACAAGACAAGGATGCCCACTGTCACCACTGTTATTCAACATTGTACTAGAAGTTCTAGCTAGGGCAATTAGACAAGAAAAAAAATTAAAGGCATCCAAATAGGAAAAGAGGAAGTAAAACTCTCACTGTTTGCGGATGACATGATCCTGTACTTAGAAAATCCTGAAGTATCCACGACAAAGCTACTTGAACTAATAAATGAGTTCAGCAAAGCGGCAGGTTACAAGATCAACACGCAAAATTCAGTAAGGTTTTTGTACACTAGTACTGAAAAACCTGAGGAGGAAATCAGGAGGAAAATTCCATTTTCAATAGCAACAAAAAGACTCAAATACCTAGGAGTTAATTTAACCAAAGAAGTAAAGGACCTATATGCAGAAAACTACAAAACAATGCTAAAAGAAATTTTAAAAGACCTAAACAAATGGAAAGACATTCCACGTTCATGGATTGGAAGAATAAATATCATGAAGATGTCAATCTTGCCCAAACTGATTTATAGATTCAATGCAATACCAATCAAAATTGCAACAGCTTAATTTACAGAATTAGAGAAGGCAATTACCAAATTCATCTGGAAGGGTAAGTACACCCGAATAGCCAAAAGCATTCTAAAAAAGAAGAGCAACGTGGGAGGAATTTCACTGCCTGACCTTGAAACATATTACAAAGCTACAGTGGTCAAAACAGCATGGTACTGGCATAAAGACAGACACATCAATCAGTGGAATAGAACTGAGAACCCAGAAATAAACCCTCACCTATACAGTCAACTGGTTTTTGACAAACCTACCAAGCCCACGCTAATGGGAAAAAAACAGTCTCTTCAACAAATGGTGTTGGGAGAACTGGATATCGATAACCAAAAGAATGAAAGAAGACCCCTATCTCACCCCCTATACAAGAAGCAACTCAAAATGGATCAAAGATCTAAATATAAAAGCCAGGACCATAAAACTACTAGAAGAAAATGTAGGAAACATCTTCAAGACCTTGTAGTAGGTGGTGGTTTCTTGGACCTTACACCCAAAGCACGTGCAACAAAAGAAAAAATAGATAAATGGGACCTCCTCTAAATTAAACACTTTTGCACCTCACAGGACTCTGTCAAAAGGGTGAAAAGGCAGCCAACTCAATGGGAAAAAATATTTGGAAATCACATATCTGATAAGGGTTTAATATCCAGTATATATAGAGAGATGTTACAACTCAACAATAAAAAGACAAATGACTCAATTAAGAAATGGGCAAAAGACTTGAACAGAAATTTCTCCAAAGAAGAAATAGAAATGGCAAAAAAAAACATATGAAGAAATGCTCAACATCACTCTTGATTAGGCAGATGCAAATCAAAACTACAATGAGATATCAATTCACACAGAATGGCCACTATTAAAAAGACAGAGAACTACAAGCGTTGGAGAGGATGTGGAGACATAGAACACTTCTTTACTCTTGGTCGGAATGCAGAATGGTACAACCACTATGGAGGACTGTTTCGCAGTTCCTAAAGAAGTTGAATATAGACTTGCCACGTGACCCTGCAATACCAATACTGGGTATATACCCAGAAGAACTGAGAGCAGTGACACGAACAGACATCTGCACACCAATGTTCATACCAACATTATTCACCATTGCCAAAAGTTGGAAACAACCCAGGTGTCCATCAACAGAAGAATGGATAAACAAACTGTGGTCTATTCACACAATGGAATATTATGCAGCTGTAAGAAGAAACGAAGTCATAAAGCATATGACAACATGGATGAACCTGGAGAACATTATGTTGAGTGAAGCAAGCCAGACTCAAAAGGACAAATACTGTATGAATGCGTTACTATGAACCAAATATATTGTGTAACATATTGTTTGATTCAAAAAAAAAAAATTATATGTATCCATTACATTTAATTGAGAAATGTATATATTTATTCATCTGTAAAAAAATAAAAAATACTGATTTAACTGGAAAAAAAAGGAAGAGTAATCAGTTATTTCAAATATTGTTGATAGGTCAAGTCATATGAGGTCTGAGAATTGGCCTTTTAATTTAGCAACATGGTAACCATTGCTGACCTTGATGAAAGCATGTTTGGTGGCATGATGGAAAGAATACGTCTGATTAGAGTAGGTTTAAGAGAGATGAGAGGAGAAGAATTGCAAACAGCATGCCAATTAGTAGTGTCAAATGGGGGATATAAATTAAGGACACAAGAGGATTTTGTGGCAATGTTCCAGGGTTCCCTTTCCAATTATCACTGTATTTGGGAAGCCAAATTAACAATCAGAAGGTTAGTAAGCAAAGAAAAAAAGGCAAAAAAACTAATATCTCCAGAATACTTCATTGAGGTCATGAAAAAGCCTTATAAACTAACCCACTACCAAAAAAACTTCTCTAGTGAGTATTCAAATTTGCCAGATTAATCTCTCATCTTGGACAGTAACACAGCATAAACACTGTCTAACTTTGAAAATGAACTATGCAGGCTATTCAGAGTTTATAATATAATTAATTACAGGGTTTTGTGTTTGTCTTCGCTACATCAATCACATTGTAGTCTTACTTCCTGTAGCCAACACCCAGAACAATTAATGAAGCGTCACCATAAACCTCAGCCACCAAAACACTTCCTAAGACAGTGTGCTGAGAATAACAGAGAAAGATTATGGTGAACATGCCTTCCCTCCCCTCAGCCTCCTCCCCATAGGGACAGCCACTCAGATTACTCTGACTGATGAGAGGGCAATATCCTTTCCATCAGCTGGGGGAAGTGGGAGAGAGGAAGGAATGAACACTTGGGGGGAATGGAGAAGGGAGAAAAGGTGGAAAATGGTCTAATGGTAAATTATTTCTAAGAATGGGGGGATTTAGGGCTTAGAATTGAAGTCAGGAATGTCTACGCAAATTATTTATTGTTCCAGATCTTAGGTTCCTTCATCTGTGAAATTGGGATAATAATAGTATCTACCTCATAGAACTGTGAGGAATAAATAAAATAATGCAAGTAAAGAATGGGGGTGGGTAGGGGGAACCCTGTATTCTCCTGGGTCAGATGGGTAGAGAAAAATATTTATATATTACATATATTAAAACTGACATATAATTTTTCATTATATAAAAATAAATTGTAAAAAAAAAAAAAAAACGTATCTTAGTGTTAGTAAATCAAAATTCTTACTTCTTCATCAAAGCTGGATGATGAGGTGGTGCCTTTTTTCTGAGACTTCTCTTTTTTCCCACAAGATTCTTTACTGGACATTTTAAAAAGCTAAAAGAAACATTAAAAATACATTAGGGTGGGAAGCAGATGTGTCTCAAGAGATTGGGCTCCCGTCTACCATATAAGAGGTCCAGGGTTCGATTTCTGGGGCCTCCTGGTGAAGGCAAGCTGGCCCACACAGCGAGCTGGCCCACGTGAAATGCTGGCCTGCGCAGGAGTGCTGACCCGTGTGGAGCCGTGTGGAGACCTGGCAGAGCAAGGTGACACAACAAAAAGAGACACAGAGGAGAGACAATAAGAGACACAGCAGACCAGGGAGCTGAGGTGGCGGAAGAGATTGCGCACCTCTCTGGTGGGTCCCAGGATCGGTTCCTGGTGCCGCCTAAAGAGAAGACAAGCTGACACAGAAGAACACACAGAGAGTAGACAATGGGGGGAAGAGGGCTAAATAAATAAATAAATCTTTAAAAAAAATACATTAGGGGGTATGTTGGAGCTTTCTGCATGGGTTTTGTATTAATATGGCAACTGTTCTGTAAGATTGGCATTATACAAAATGATTTCCATTTTCCAAGCATTTCGAGGATGACAGGATTCTCTCATTGGTCCACATTTCTTCACTTACCTTCTGCCTCATAATGATCTGTTCTTCTTCAACTTCATCTATAATCTTTTGAAGAATAACTTCTAAAACTATGCCTTTAGCCCCCAACTTCTCTATCAGGCATCAGATCACCCATCCCAGAGGTTTTTGAGGGACTCAAATGAAACAGTAGATGTAAAAGGTACCTTGCACAAGGTAGAGCATAGATGACTCAATAAAATTTAGCTGAATATAAAAATAACTGCCCTACTTAGAACTACTGGATGGCCAAAGTAGCAACTTTGAGAAAAACAAGGCAGAAGTCAGATCATTACATGACATGCTAAGAAATTTAGAATTTATATCAAACTGAAAATTTGAAAATGATTCCTGGGTTTATATATTTAGGTATTTGGCTGTACAAAAAAGAGTAAAATGTGAGAAGGAGTACAGGAGTTCAGGTTTTTACATTTTTAGTTTAAAGATGGAAATATCAAGTAGCTGGCTATAGGGAGCCACAGCTCAGGAGAAAGATCTAGAAGAGAGGCATCACTCTAAAGGTTGTAGATGAAGCCTAGGAATGGATAAAGATGCTCAGGAAAAGCATGTATCATGGGAAATAAAGGAAGTCATGGACAGAATCATGAGAAACATCCACATTTAAGGGAGTTCAGAAGAATTTATAACTCTCACTTATTTAACCAGGCACTACAGCAGGCATTGAGGATACACCAAGACAGACAAGGTTCCCTCTGTCATGGAGCTTACTTTCATTGGGGGAAAGAAAAGACAAATAAAATAATTACATGGATGAAGTGTATGCTTTATTAATATGCATCAATAAAATAGATGTTAAAAAAAAATCATCACACACGATGACTAAAATAAGTAGGGTGCTGCAACAGAGAATAACAAGGGGGACTTACCTCAGATAAGAAAACCAGGAAGTGTTCTCTATGAATATATATTAAGAACACATATATATATGACATGAAGGCTCTCATCAAGAGTTGGAAAAAGAGCATTCCAGGTAGAGAAGATAGTATGCACAAAAGCCCTAAGGCAGGAAAGAGCTTGGCACATTCTTAGGAACTGAGAGAAGACAAGTATGGCAAGAAAACAGTGAGCAAAAGATGTGGCATAATATGGAGCAGGGGCCCACGCATGCAAAGGCCTGCAACTGCATATCTTCCACCCACCATCTCCATGTCATTCTCCACAAGGATGCATAGTATTTTCCATGGTTCTCATATGGTTTCTCAGGGACTTAGTGAGTAAGGATCAAATGCCCAGAATGGATACAAATTTCTTCATTTCTTCACAAACTGGCCCCAACCTACCTCTCGTGCCTCACTTCCCGCTAATTTCTACCAACATACCTTCTGGAACCACACTTGAACTTGCACTTCCCCAAGATACACTTTCATCACACCACTATAACTTTATAAGCAATGGCATCTCCCCTTTCTCTCTGTGGAGAGCCTCTTCATTCTCTAAGACCCAACTCAAATCTTAGCCAAGTTCTCCCTAACCAACAACACATTAGTCACTTTAACCTGCATTCTCAGAGAATTTCTCACCCATCTCTATTATGGCATCTATCCCTGTATTATAAATGCTGGCTTATGTGATTGTCTTTCTCACTAAACCCTGAGTTCCTTGAGGCTGTATTAAAAATGTAATAGGTGCTAAAAATGCCTGCTGAGTCAATGAGTGAATTCTTCTTCTCTAACCTAATTCACTCTTTCATACTGACCCACTATCAACTCTTGCTCATTTCAGGTCCTCTGTCTACCTCCCATCCCAGTTCCACTTTGGCAGCTCTGCTCTGGACCAAGTCAATAGTGTAAACTACTGACAAATAAAGCAGTAAGACAGACAAAACCATAACCTCTGGTCATAAACAGTCTCAAGTTAGTGTCACCAACAGTATTCTGTGCTGGAACATAAGAGACCAAAGATTGTGAAAGTCATTAGGTCGTCTGGGGGAGGAAGAAGTAAAAGGGGTCTAAAAGGAAAACCCAAAGGAGAGTCTAGTGCTAATAGCCACATGTATTGGGACTATGAACACAACAAAGGCTAGAAATCAAGCAATTCTGATTCCTCCTGGTCGATCATGATCACAATAAGTGAAGTTCTATAAAGGAATGATCAATTATACTAAATCATACTTCTAAAATGAATAAAAAAGAAAGAAGAAAAATGCTGATAGGTAACAATAAATCTAATTATAGCAAAAATTAATAAAAGAATATGCAACATAGATTTCTATGAACAGTCTATAATACCCAGAAATTATGCTTTGTACATAGTTTTTTACAATAGCTGAATTCATAGGAGAGCTTCTTCTTCTCCTGTTTTTGTACCATGAATTCCATTGGGGGGGGCATAGTAAAATATAACTGCTGTAAAATATATTGCTTTGAGGGAATGAACTGCTTATATAGTTACTTTTTACAATTTAAACTGATTCATGCTGGCCTGTTCTTGCTTTGAATACAAAATGCCACTATTTTAAATCTCTTATCCCCAGGACAAATTGAAAAAGAACATTACAGATAATGGACTATAAAGAAAAACACCTATATGTTTACCATGGCAATTTATTTCATATTAGTGTGAAATTCATATTGATATTCATATTGATTTTATGAACATCCAAATATAAACTTAACAAGGAGAGTATTCCAGTGCTGGCCAGCCTGCAAAATCACCCCCAAAGATCCTAATAATCACACCCTATGTAGTCCCCTCCAAGTGCATAGGGTTGACCTGAAAAACCAAGATAAAATGTGACTTCCAGGGCTATAAGACATTGTTGCTTCTGTCTTGCTCTTAGATTGCTCACTCTAGGGGAAGCCAGCGACTGCAATGTGAGGACACCCAAGGAGCCCAGCAGAGGTCCACTGGGAAAGAACTGAGGCCTCCTGCCAACAACAGCACCAAGTGCCACGTCTTTTTAAGTGAGCAATCTTTAAACAGCCTTATCAAGCCTTCACATGAAGGCAACCCTCACAAACATCTTGACTGCAGCCTCATGGGAGACTTAAAACAAGAACCATCCAGAAAAACATTTCTGAATTCCTGACCCAAAGAAACTGTGGGTAATACATGTTTATTTTTATTTAAGCCACTACGTTTTGGGATAACTTATGCAGCAATAGATGACTAATACACTCCCTTAATATAATTATTCAAACTTTTTAAGATCCCTTCTTTAGGATTAGTCTCAAGAGCAGAGACCATGCTTAGAAATTCTTACAATTTAATTCCCTTAGAATCCATATGCTAAAATATAACCCTTTTCATCTTCTGGTTTCCATCTGGTATTAAATGAGAAGACTGACATTAAATCATGCTTTCAGTTAACCACCCAGTCTTTTAGAAATAAAAAAATCAATGACTCTTAGATGAAGGGCAAATATAGTTACCCACTATACATTCTTATAAGTTATAATTAGTGTTATTGTCCCATTTTTTATTAACTGTTAAGCAGTGAGTCAGCTATACATCCGGAATTAGTAGCAATAGGTAAAAATTGGGAGGGGGTGATGGGCACTAAGAAGGCTTTAGGACTATAATCCGTGTGTTTCCGTTAAACTGGGGGTGAAAAAAATCTCCAGATAAATACTTCCAAATTATTGGGGGGAGGGGGAGCTTCCAGAGTTTCATAGTGCCAAAAATCATGCTGTCTCCTCTGTATTCAGAAACGAGTAGGAAATAGAATAATAAGATAGCATTTGGAATCAGTTTTATTATCTAGGAAAACTTAACTGGAAATGAGTCTTGCATTCGAGACTAAAATGTGCTTTCCTCTCCTTCTCTGCACCCCATAACATTCGGACTAGGCCCAAGCAGAGCAGCATATATATATGCTCACGTTTTCCCCCTGCCTGTTCTAGCGGGCTTGACGAAAAAAAGAGAAAAGAAAAAGATAGGCACAGGGAAGTCGGGAGGGTAACCGGAAGAAAAGCGCAGTGGGGGGTTGGGGTGGGGGAACCAAGAGTACGTAGGCGGGGGAGGCGGGCGCGGGACTCACAGGTAGAGTCCTTGGGTAAACTGAATCGCATCAATCAAGTTATCCGAAGCTAAGCAAACTCCAAGCTCTGGCTTTTCAAAGCCAAAAAACAAAGAGGGCAAAACATCTCTATCCACAGAACGTTTACAACCTATGTGACGCACAGTGCTGACGATGCTGGGAACATGTAAGCTAAAGCAAAATTAAAAACAAGAGTGTCTGAGTTACGGTGTGTATGAGGGGGCGAACTAAGAAAGGAGACAAGCACCCAACTCCAAGTCGCCTAACACCTAACCTCGTTGGCGGCTAGTAAACTGCAGCAGTCGGCGCCCGGACCCACCCACTCCACAATCGCCAACCGGACCGTCAAACTGGGCAAGGGGCAGCCCCAGAGGCAGGGCCGAGTCAGAACCACATCCTCCACCAAGATTGCTCGACCCCGCCTCGGAATGACTCCCTCATTCCCCCATCTGGCCAACAGCCCGCTAGAATCCCTGAGGCGGCGAGGGGAACACTCCCCAACGAAACGTCAACGCACCCCGAGTTCCCTACCTTACCAGCGCCTCTGAAAGTCCAGGCCGCCGGAAAGGGATCCCTCTCCCCCAGTACCCGATGCCCGCTGGGAAATGTAGTTCTGCGCTCTGATTCAGACTACCTCAGAACGCTCCGCTGCGTTTGTTTCGTTTAGCATTTACTTCCTTCTCCGCAGTGCACTCTGGGTATTGTAGTCTTGCTTAGGTTCGGTGGTTAAGCGGTGGAACGGAAATGCACAGTGGAAACGGAACTCTCTTACCTCTTTGGACGCCGTCCCGGATACGCTTCTGCGCAATCTGGGTGGCGTCGTAACGCCTTGGGGAAAGGGTATCGGACGGGCCCTCTGGCTTTTTATTTTTTTGCTGACAGGATTTGGTCATTGGTTCTTCATCTTTTGTCTGTTGCACGCATCCCGCCCTCCCTATTTGCTTTCCCACTCCTTGGATCCAGCCCTTTGGGCATTCACGCCAGTTCTGTCACCCCGCTGTGAGTCCCCTCCTGGTCCCTGGTCGGGCCTGGCACGGAGGCGGTAACTATGGAGAACATGGCGGAGGAGGACCAGCTACCCCAGGAGAAGGAGGTGGAGGTGGCCCAGGTCCAGGTCCTGACCCCGGCCCCGGACTCAGCTCGGGTCCCAACTCCGACCCCGGACTCGGACTCGGCCCCGGCCCTGGATTCGGCTCCGACTCCGGCCTCGGCTCCAGCCCCAGCCCCCGCCCTGACCCACGCTCCGGCCCTGTCCCCGTCCCTAGCCTCTGCCCCTGAGGAGGCTGAAAGCAGTAAGTGCAGGAGGCCCAGATATATCTGCAGCAGGAAAAAGCGAGAAAGTGCTCCTTGCTGGGTAGTAGGGGAGGCCCTTCCCCACAGGGATGGTTTTATGGGGAAAACCAGGTTTAGGGAAATGGGGGGAAGGAGGGGGAACCTGTGTGGCGGGTAAAACGGGTACAGAATGGGAGAAGGCAACTCTAAACCTCAAGAACATCACGGTGAAGAATATGGAGGCCAGGTTTTCTGCAGCTAGAAGGAAATAATGAAATTGGGGTTTCTTGGTTAAAGGGTATCTTTTCCTGGAACAAAATTAGGAAGTTACACATGATTTTGTAGTTTCCCTCTCAGCTAAAAATTCACTAAATCTTTTAAAAGGTGATATAGAAACCGAGACAACCTGTTTACTGTAGTAGATCCTAGGCACTAAGATACAGAAACCATTGCTGTCAACTAGCTTTATGCATCGACATAGCCAAAGAGAAGTTTTCCCCCCAGTAATTCATTAGCTTTAGCAGTTGGCTTCCTAAGAGAATCTGAGGTTGATGAGTAGTTTAAAAGGATATCTTGACTCCCCACAGACACACACATACAGTTGAGTTTTGTACTCTGTTCAATCAGAAGTCGACTGTTGGAAATTAATAGCCCATAATTATTTTGCTTCTGGATGTTTGCATGTTTTCGAAAAGGTAATTTATGGGACCATACAGGAATTTAAAATACTGAGTGACTCTTAAGGATCTGTAAATCTTGAAATGTAAGGTCAAAAAAGGACTTAACTGGAAGTTAAAATTTTTTTGTGTATGGTCCATAAATTGACCTTTACGTTCTTTATGAATTATAACTAAAATTATCTTAATTTATTATCTTTCCTACTTCTGGGCCAGTTGTGAGTTTAATGTTTATAAAACATTGGATAGTTATAGTCTTATAGAATTATTTTGCAATTTGAAGACAAACATAAATTACAGTAGATTTAAGAGTATGACTGAGCACAGGAAAGACCAAGTCAGCATGCCTCCGTAGGTTCCTCTACTATATAAAGACAGAGCTTGTAGGTGCAGGATAAGGCTAGTTGTTTCTGCATCCACAACTACAGTGGAGCCTCCCTACCTCTACCTCTAGAATGTATCTGTTTATATTAATTACAAGTGGGATCGGCAGCTTTAGGGACTGCATGTTTACTCCTCAACTCCATCCCAACCATCAAGAAAATTTTAAATATATTTTGAAAAGATTTACTTATATATTCCAAAATCTGTAAGGATATAATTTGAAGAATGTGTAATGATTGAGAAATCTGAAAATGCAATTCTCAGACAAATATGTATTGATTGAGAAATCTGAAATGCATTAGAACTAAAAAATTCATTAATCACACTTTAAAATTATTTTTAGATGGTCTTGTTGGTCCATTGACATCAGTCCTAACTAGGCAAGGTGAAGATGGCATATCTGAAATAGAACTGAAAATTAAAGAAAAACTAACAAGCGGCTGTAAAAGAACCTCCTAGTATCTTGGACTCATTTAGCAAAAAGTTTGCCTATTATATTCTGGGTTATAGTGTGTTACAAAACACAGGTTGAGTGATTTAAGTACAAATTGCCTATCTACTATCTTAAACCAAAAAGTGATTTCAGAGATGTATATTGCAATACCATACGAATCTTCACAGGATTTTCAGTTTTCTAACTTACCAGGCAGGCCCCTTTCTCTTATTTAATACAGTTTAATAGTTAGAATGATTTCAATAAGCACATCATTATGTAGTGTGTATATATGTTGTTCCCATCACAGATATTTGAACTGTGAAAACCAAATAGGCTTTATGGTTACAAATTAAGTATGGTTGGTTTGTATGTATGGATTCATTGCTTGAATATTACTGACTTAGCAATTTAAAATTTTTGATCAAATGGGAAAAAAACTTGCCTGTTCATAAAAATTATATCTCATTATAAGTCATTTGAATAATACCTGTTATAAGAAGTTAATATGTTTGTTGCTCTTTATTTTTGCTCAGGTCAAAATAAGGTGAAGAATTGTCTTTTAATACAGTTAAGCAGGAATGTCTGATTGTGCTGAATTGAAATTCCAAAATTATTGACCTGAGCAAAAATATACAAAAAGACTAATGATTTTTAAAAATTATTATTTAACAAACCTTATCACCAGCTGTGTGCAAGTTACTGTGTTAGGCACTTAGCCATTGCAGAGGTGAATAAGGCATAGTCTCTGCCTTCTTATTGCTTATTTGTGGGAGAGACAAACAAGGCCAAAAAGTATACAAAACGGTAAACAAAGGAATTGGGAGTGAGGCTGGAGGGAGAGGAACAAGCAGGAAGGTGGCAGTGTCAAAAATAAAATTGAAAAGCCTTAAGGTTCTAAATTGAATAACCTAATAACAATGACTATTAGAGAGTCCTTTGGTTAATGCTATCATTTCCTATCTCCTTGGGGATCTTTGCCTATCATTTATCTCCTAGCTTTGATTCTTCAGGTTTTCACTTTAAATTTTTTCATTTCCTTTGGGATGCACATATATTTAGGTTTCTCCATCTTTAAAAAGAAAGAAAAGGCAAGTTACAATTCCATCCTTTTTAATACTGCCAAACTTCTTAAAAAACTACTCTGCTAATTTTCTGTACTCCCTTTCCATTTCACTCCGACTCCCAAACACCTCACTAAACCTACTTTCTTAAAGGTCACCATGGACCTACTAAATACCAAATCTAGTAGTTTTTCTCCATCTCTACAACTGTTTGCAATGCCTATCAATGTGGAGCACTTTCTCTCTTACAGACTCTTCTCCTTTGGCTTCTACATTATCTTGATTCTTCTTACCATTTATTTTTTCTGAGTCTACCTTCCTGATTCTTTTTCCTCTACATCTATTAAAAATAACCATGTCCCATACCTCACTTCCATATTGAATCCATTTATATTAATCAGAAGCAGGTTTAGCAGCATTAGAGAATGCATGCTTCCCGCCAATCAAGAATACGTTTAACATTTTAGAAATATTTTTTCATATATCCCAAAATTTATTAGTGTGTAATTTGAAAAATGTTTTAATGATTGGGAAACCTGAAAATGCATTACTGTAATTAATATGAAATGCAATGGAACTAAAATATATAGTAATTACATTTATAAATTAGTTTTAGATGGTCTAGTTAGGCCTTTGAAATCTGTCTTAACTAGGAAATACTGGGTCTCAGCTTTTTCCTTCTCTTTTATCTCCATTCAGAATCCCTTCTGAACTCCAAAAACACATTTTCAGCTGCCTACTAGACATTACTACATGACTGCTCTACTACTCTACTAGTATATCAAACATACTATGTCAAAAACTAAATTCATTTTCTCCTCTTCCTTTCTGCCAGAAGTGTTTTCCTCCTCTTTCATTGGTTAATGGTATCATCATTCTCAAAAAGTCCAAAATCTTAGAATCATCTTTAATTCACCCTTCTCACATCCTAAGTCCCATTGCTTCTTTCTCTACCTTCTATTCTTCTGCACCTTTCCATTACTAACTTCTCACTTCTATAATTGATCTTCAGTACTGCTGCTAGAGATACCCTTCTGAAACACATTCAAATCATATTCACTTTTTCAAAAACCTGCAAAGGCTAACGATAGCCTAAAGAATAGGTTTTCTGCCTTCCATCTGTACTGCATTTTTGGCTACATATTTTTCTACCCACTCCATCCCCCAAATATTCTACATTCTAGCCAGGGATGCAGGGTAGGGGTGGTTGTACTTTTTATGCTATATGCCTTTGTTCATAAGGTTACTTGAGTTTATAAGATCCAAACACCAAATTTCTACTTATTGAAATTTTATTCATACCTCACGTGTCCATCAAATGTCACTTTTCAGAGTCACTTGTTGAAATTTATTACTCCTTCCTCTGTATGTCCACATCATATTACCTTTACCTCTAGTATTGATTTCATCCTACCTTGGATAATAGAAGTTAAGGTATTCATCTCTCCTACTTAATTGAAAGCTCCTTGAAAACAAGGAACATGGCTTTATGTTTCTTATGTCAGTATTTTGTACAGAGTAGAGACTTTTTTTTTTTTTTGTAGAATCATGTTGAGTAATAATATACAATTTAATA
Organism: Cabassous unicinctus; assembly: GCA_029593785.1. Taxonomy (NCBI): domain Eukaryota; kingdom Metazoa; phylum Chordata; class Mammalia; order Cingulata; family Chlamyphoridae; genus Cabassous; species Cabassous unicinctus. The sequence continues at coordinate 32,645 of JAQZBX010009595.1, read as the reverse complement.
GCTGTGGTTGTACATTGGTGTTTCCCCCTCCCCCCACCTTTTTTGTATTCTGTAGCATTTGTTATTTTATAAACTGAGTTGTGGCAGTAGTCCCCATCTGAGTACCAGGACACCATGCTATAGGAAATAAAAGTGTAAACTTCTTTGTGATCAAATAAAAATAGAATTGGAATACAAATTGTTAAAAGTATAATTGTATAACTCTTTAAATTACCTTTCTTTCAGAGAGACACATCTCAATTCAAAGGCAACTTGCTGATCTAGAGAAGTTAGCATTCATAACAGAAGGGAATTTTGACTCTGCCAGTTCATTGAACTCAGATAATCTTGATGCAGGTATCTCCAAGTTTTTGTTTTTACCTTTTTAAATTTCTAATGGTTTGTTATCTTTTGACTAATGAAAATAGTTTGCTGAAAATAGACTGGTTTATTCCCATTAAACTAGATCAGTAGTAAAATAGAAATTGATAGCCTTCTATGTGCAAATATGCTGTTGGAATAAGATTTTCATAACTCCTCAAGGAAATTACAATCTCATGGTTCTCTAAGGGCTGTGTGCTCTATAAGTTAGGAATTGCATTTAGCTATGGCTATGAGAGATTTAAAAACAAAACAAAACAAAACAGTAGAGTAAGTAACATAGAGGTTAATTTTTTTACATAAAAGATGTCCTGAGGTAGGCAGTGTAGACCTAGTGCAAGATTCCATAATGTTATCAATACCCCAAGAGTCTGTCTTTCTATTCTGCTATCCTTAGTGCTTGATTTCCATCCTCAGGATGGCTTGTAGGTCTGATTACACTTCCATGCTCTAGGGAGAAAGGAGGAAAAAGGAAGGAAAGGGGGAAAAGTCTGTGCCTGCTAATTCAGGCCCTTTAAAGAGCTTTCTGGGAAGCCCTTCCAGTGACTTCTGGTTAAATATCTTTGGCCAAAAGAATGTCTTGTAATTAATTTGGCTTTAGGAAAGGCTGGGAAACATCCTTTGGCTAGACACATTACCAACTTTGAAGAAAACCAGATTTCTTTTGGGAAAGATAAAGGGAGAATGGAAATTGTGTAGGCAATTAGGCTTCTCTGCCACAATGCAGTTACTAGTGTGTTTTAGCCACAGTGCCGTTATCAGTGTATGGTAATATATGTTTTAAATTTTTGCTTGTTTTTAAATTTTTAATGTTCTTGTCACCAGCATCTATATACTTGTCTTATACTAGCCAAGTTTTCATTCCACAATTAAGAGAATATTAAAGTTGAGTATTGTAAATAATCTATAGATGTATTCAATTTATATTATAAAAATAGATGTCTTTTTTGGTTCAAAAGTTATTAAAAACTAAAATTTGAGAAACGTCTTATATGTTTTTATTTTTGTAAAGTTATGCTTTTTGTGTCTACATGGCCACAAGTAGTAATTGTTTTTACCACATACCATTTCCTTGTTCACTAGTTTGATCTCTGTTCTTTTGCTCTATTAGCTCAATTTTTTAATTTAATGTATATTTCTTTGCCATCAAATATATAAAGTGACTTTTAGAATGGAAATAATTATATAGAGTTTCTAGAGACTAAAGTATTATTTCATCAAGGTCTTGTTTTAAAGCATCTTAATCTCTGAGTACTTCTTCCTACCGTCCCAGCTTATTTTACTGTAATATACTATACGCCAACAGCTTCTTAAAATAATAGAGACCTCAAAACCATTGACCTGCCAATGAGGGGGTTTAACTATCTCTAAATCCCCTCATGTACTTCCTTCCTTAACCCATCTTAAATTTCATTATCCAATACAGTAATCACTTTGCAAATATCCTCAGTCCCCTGCCCCCTTCTCTCTCCATCATACTTGCCAGGCAAATCCTCAACCTAATTAAACCCCATGTTTCCATCTACTCCATGCTTACCCTTTAACAGCTGAATGTTCATCAAGAAAGATGCACTACCATGCTGACCAAGCTCAAATGGGCATTCATCACTGCCTAGCAATTCTACTACATTTCTTTTCCACTCTTCAGGACAAATGCTTTACACCTTCTTTCTCCCCAGTTCTCTACTCCTTGTCTCAGACTCACTGACAAAACAGAAGCACCATGTCAAAAATCCCCTCATCCTCCCATCACAGAATCTACCCTACTACCTCCATCTGTACCTGTATTCTCTGCCTTACATCCTTTTAGAATGAATAATGTATCCCTGCTGGTATCAGTGGCTAACCCTTCTACTAATATTCTAGATTCCATTTCTTCTCATTTACTCAAAGACTTCCCTTTCTTTCCTGTATCATGTATTATTCCCTCTCTACTGCATTTTTTCCCATCAACAGGAAGACATGCTCTAGTATCTGCTTCCTTTAAAAAAATAAAATATAACCTCACCTGATCACATATCCCACTCCAACTGTCATACTATGTGGTGTTTGTTTTTGTTTTTGTTTTGTTTTTGCTCCACTTTGTAACAAAATTAAAAGTTGTCTGTACTTGCTGTTTCCCTTTCTTTGATTCTCTTCTTTATCTCACTATCCTACTGAAACCGTTTTTACCAAGTTCACCAATTACCTTCTTTTATCAGATTGAAAGTCTACTTCCTTAGTCTATATATTATACAGATATTTACTTCTTTAGAAGTAGTATACAATAGTTATTTCAAGTAGTAGTTCTTTAGCTTTTTGATATCAGTACCCTTTACTATCTTAAAAATTATTGAGGACCTCTGAGAACTTTTGTTTATATATGTTTTATCTTTCAATATTTATCATATCAGAAATTAAAACAGAGCAATTTTGAAATATTTTTTTAATTCACTTTAAAATAATAATAAATAAATAAAATAATAAAACCATTACAACTGTATTAGTCAGGGTTCTCTTGGGAAACAGACTCAACAGGAGATATCTGTCAATAATATGAGATTTTATAAGAGTCTCTCACGCAACTCTTTTATAAAAGTTATAAAAGAGATTTTATAACTTGTCTCTCATGCACAAGTCCAGGTTCCGCAGGCAGGCTGCAAACCAGGGGCTCTGATAAAAGTCCGATGAAAGGTCCTTGATGAGGTTCTGGGAGAAGTTGGCTGTCCAAAGACGAGCTGGGAAATTCTCTCTGAATGTTGAAATCACTTCCCCTGTTAAGGCATTCAACTGATTGGATAAAAGCGTCACCCATTGCTGATGCAACCTCCCTGATTGATGCAGATGTAATCAGCCATCCATGCAGTAAACTCACTGGTGATCGAAGTCCATAAATGCTCTTGTATTACAATTAGCCCAGTGCTTGCTGGACCTAACACCTGGACACAATCACCTGGCCGAGTTGACACATTAGCCTAACCATCACAACAGCTTAACATAAATAACCTATTTTTATGAAAAATAACTTTTTTCCAGAACAAAAACAAATAGTGTGAAGAATTGGCATTGTTTTACATTTTATGCAAATCTCCTTAATATCTGGCTTAATAGAAGACAACTGGATTCTCATATCTGCTTCTGTATTCAATTGTTGTGACCACATGTCATGTATCCTCTACAAAATCCCATTGTACACTTATGGGAGAATGAGAGTGAAAAAGGCAAAGTATGTCTTACTATTATAATGAGAATAATTTTGACCTGTGTATTCCCTAAAAAGGTCTCAGGGATTCCCCAGGAGTCTCTGGGCCATACTTTCAGCTTCTGTGACAATGCACTTTCCTAATTTTCCTCCTCCCTTACTGAAGGGCTCTCTATATGTACCTTTTAAGTCATGGCCCATTCTAAGTTATGAAGCCAGAATTTTTAATTAGCTCTGACTACAAAGTTTGTATTCTTTCTCTCTACCATGTTGCCTTCATTCCTGGTATCATCCTTTCCTTTTTAATTTTAACCTCTATTCTGTTTTTTTCCTTAGTGTCCTAAATTGTAATGCATTTATCTTTTAAGATGCCATAATTTCCTTTTGAAGTAGGAAATATTTGGACCTATATTTGCATTGTGCTATATGTGAAAGATATTTTTGGATTAAGAAGTATTAAGTGTTATTATTTCTGTGTATTATATTGCTTTCAAATTGAATTTGAGGTTTAATTCTTTTGTACACCATTTATCAAAGGTTTTATCTGTATGCATTACATTTCTAATTACATGAGGCTTTTGTTTTGATGTTCCATGATCTTTTGGGAGATATGTTAATAAAGAAAGAAGGACTTAAAAATTCAGTAATAAGATCCTGTGAATCTAACCATGCTTCCATTTTCAGAACAGCAATTATATTGATTCACAGCTACTCCTTCCAGTTCCTTCTTATGGTTTTCTGACTCTATATGTTAAAGAACTGTTTTCATTACTGCCAGAGTAGTAGGGGAATACCACAACAGGTACTTAGACTTTCTGTCCAGGTCTTTTTTCTGCGAGTGTGATACCTGCTCCCTTTACCCCTGTCTAAAGTACAGAGTGCTGGTCTCTGGCAGGCAGTTTGGCTGGAAAAATATATGCAGTTTATCACTTCCTCATTCTCTCTGTCCCAAATGGCAATAAGAACATCAGCTAGCCAAAGAGAAGAGAGTTAGAGAGTTTCAGGGTCAAAACAAAACAACAACAAAAAAAATTACTGCCCATGTGCTACAATTAGAGTTAGGTACTTCAGGATTAAAGATTTCTCCCTAAAGTTAAGAAAGACTTTATCTAAGAAGTAGAGAGGAGTGGGTCCCCTTACCTCTTTTGTAGCTGAATACAGATATTAATAGCTAGTATATTCTGTGCTATATTCTTTTTTCTTTTTCAGGAAGCAAACAGTCTTGTCCATTATGCCCTATGGAAAGATTCAGAGCTTGTAATAGTCATAAGATTCGTCGTCACCTTCAGAATTTACACTGGAAAGTCTCAGTTGAATTTGAAGGTTGGTATTTTTGTACTTGTTAAAAAGTGATTTAAATGAAATTCATCATTTGGTACAGTTTTTGGAGTTTTATTTTGAACATAAAATATTTTCAGTTTAAAATTATGAAGGAATCTACACCTCCCCAACCCCCACCCCCACCCCACTGTATTCAGTACAAGACCATATAGCTCAATGGGCAACAGATAAACGACACCGTTTAATTCAATAAACATTTATTTATTAAGCATCTGCTCTGTACTGGGACTCTCCTTGGTCCTGGGGATCCAAATTGCGAATTGCTTAAATTACAATTTTCCTTTTTCAGTAAAACTACTATTTTACTTTCATTTTATTTTATTTTTTTTAGGAGGTACCAGGGATTGACCCAGGACCTCGTACATGGGAAGCAGGCACTCAATCATTGAGCTACTCCTGCTCCCCTGCATTTATTTTTGAAAGTATAATAAGTGTAAAACAAGAAAATTAATAAGTTGGTAAGAATATTGGAAAAGAGAAGATAACATTATTGCCTTTTTCTGACAATGGCTTAAAAAAAAAAAAAAAAACCGCTTACTGTAAGAGCATTCAGAACAGTGGCAGGATGTAAGATAAATATTCAGAAATCATAAACTTTCTCTATTCTGAAGAAATGGAAATTAGAAAACATATGCCATTCATCTAGTGACAAAATGATACTATATTGAGAGTAAATTAAGCAAGAGGATCCATAGAAAGAAAAGACTAAAGTTGAAGAACAAAAATTGAGACCATACCAAGTTAAGATTTCCTAGATTCTTAGATAATAAAGACTGAATATCATAAAAATGTCAGTTTTCCCCAAATTAATGTATATGGAGTTTCAATGAAAACCCCGTTTTTTAAATGTCTTAAATTTCATCAGGCACTTTAATACACAGTTTAATACCATACCCATAGTCTCAGAATTGCCATTATACTGAATCCCCTCTACAACTTCCAGTTTCTTCTTCCAAAACAGCCAAGAAAAATAAGAACAGTAAAGGCAAACTGATATTCCCATAAATAAAACACACTATAAATCCAATATAATAAAAATAATATGGTGACATAGAATTAGAAAAGTAAATCAATAGAACAAAATTAGAGAACATTGAAATAGATCCAACTAGTACATGGGAATTTAATATATGACAATTGTGGCTTTTAATTTTAGTGGAAAAGCATAGTTTAATTAAGATTCTATTATAATTTGTTATTGATCTTGAAGGAAAAAAAAATCTATCTCACCCCTATTTAAAACATATTCCTGATAAACAAACAAATGTAAAAACAACAACAAATTTTTTAGCAGAAAATTTAGGTGACCTGTGTCCAAGGATGGGGGAGTTTTTTCAATCAAGACAAGAAATCCAAGAAATATTTTAAAAATAAAGAATTTTTCAACCGTATTAAAAATTATCAACTTTTGCATGGCCAAAGAGACCACAAAAAAAGTGTTTGGGAAATAAATATGTGCAATGCAATTGGCAGATACAAGATTACTATGATATAAAAATAGTTTTACAAATTGATTAAAAAGAAAAACTACCAAATAGAAAAATAGATGAAGTATATGAATGACAGTTCATATGAAAAGTATAATCAAATGGCCAATAAACATTTTTAAGGATTTTGATCTTTCCAGTGGATAGGAAAGTATAAAATTAAAATGAAAACGGAGAAGAATTGTGGGAACATGGCAACGGACTAACAGGCAGAGCTGAATGCTCTCACAAAAGCAATGGAGAAAGTGGCAAAAGCTGCCCAAGAGACCTGCTTTGGGGATCAGCAAACCAAGACAGTGCTACACAGTTCCCAGGAGGGTGAGGGACAGAGAGACAAAGAAGCTGAAATGACAAATGTGAGTTACCAAGCCCCCTTGGCGTCTGGGAAGGCTCCCCTCCCCCAACCTGGAGATATTAAGTTGGGGTAAAACACGTGGCTCATTGCAGCCGACTGAGAGGGGAACAGACATCTTCCTCCCTGTCACCTTTTTCAAAGGAAATGGGAGGGAAGGTCAGGGTACATTTCTTCAGTGAATTCAGCCAGCAGAGTCCACTTTGAATCTCTGATTTGGAGATTCAGTCCCTGGCCTGATTTTGAAAACTTAAACTGGGCAATTTTTAAGTCTTAAGTTGAACCAAATATCAAAGAAGAGCTGTGGGGGAAAAAAAACAATAGGCAAGAGAGAGAAATTAGCCATCAGAGTAAATTCACCAACTTATTCAGATGCCTAGATATCAGCAAAAAATTATAAGCTATACTAGGAAACAGGACGAGATGGCCCAGCCAAATAAACAAACCAAATATCCTGAAGAGATACAGGATTTAATACACTTCATCAGTGATAATCACACAACTCTCCTAAATCACTTCAAAGAATTTAAAGAAAATATGACTAAAGAAATAAAGGATATTAAGAAGACAGTGGGAGATCCTAAAGAACAATTTGAAAGTCTGCAAAGAAAAGTAACAGACATTATGGGAATGAAAGACACTATGGATGAGATTAAAAATACATTAGAGGCACATAAAAGCAGATTTGGATTGCTTGAAGACAGAATTAGTGATTTCAAAGACAAAACATCTGAACTGGAAAAGACAGGAGAACAGAAAGAGAAGCGAATGGGAAAAATGGAACAGGGTCTCAGGGAATTGAATGACAACACAGGTGCAAAAACATGCATTACTGGTGTCCCAGAAGGAGAAGAGAAAGGGGGCAGAAAGAATATTTGTGAAAATAATGACTGAGAACTTCCCAACCCTTATGAAAGACATAAATATCAATATCCAAGGACAACGCACCCCAAACAGAATAAATCCAAATAGACCTACCCTGAGACACCTACTATTCAGAATGACAAATATCAAAGATAAAGAGAGAATTCTGAAAGCAGCAAGAAAAAAGCAAAGCATTACATACAAGGGAAACTCGGTAAGATTACGTGCCGACCTCTCATCAGAAACCATGGAGGAGAGAAGAAAGTGGTATGATGTATTTGAGGTACTGAAAGAGAAAAACTGCCAGCCAAGAATTCTGTATCCGACAAAGCTGTCCTTCAAAAATGAGGGTGAGTTCAAAGTCTTGAGAGCAAACAAAAACTGATAGAATATGTTACTGAAATACCAGATTTGCAAGAGATACTAAAGTGGGTCTGCAGCCTAAAAAGAAAAGGGCAGGAGATTTGGAGAAGAGTTTAGAAATGAAGATTATTAGGAAGGGTAAACTAAAGGATAAGAAGACAGACAACAGAATGTTATGACAACAGAGAGCAGAAGGACAAAATGGATGAAGTAAGTAATGCCTTTACAGTAATAACACTGAATGTTAATGGATTGAACTCACCAGTCAAAAGACTTAGACTGATAGAATGGATAAAAAAAATATGAGCCTTCTATATGTTGTTTACAAGAGACCCACCTCAGATGTAAGGACACAACCAGGTTAAAAGTGAAAGGTTGGAGAGTGCGGATGTGGCTTAAATGGTTGGGCATCCTTCTCCCATATGGAGGGACCTTGGTTCGATCCCTGTGACCTCCCAGTAAAATAAAGAAGAATATAGAAGGTGCGCAGGCTGCCAGGCCCCATGTGTGGGTGTGCCAGGCCCTGCTGAGCCACACAGCAAGATGATGATGTAACAGGAGAGTGACACAAAGGGAGAGCCAAGACAAGATGCACCAGAAAACCAGGAACTAAGGTGGCGCAGGTGGCAGAATGCCTCTCTCCCACATTGGAGGTTCCCAGGATCGAATCCCGGTGAAGACAGGAGGAGAAGGATGAGAAGAGAGGGCAGGAAACAGACACAGAGAATTGCCCAGCAAATGGACACAAAAACAACAAAAACGGTGGGGGGGGCAGTTAAAATTAGATAAAAGTAAAATAAATAAATCTTTAAAAATGAAAGGTTGGAAAAAGGTATTCCATGCAAATAGTAACCAAAAAAGAGCTGTAATAGACCAGATAAATGTAAAATAACAACTTTATAGTATATGAACAATAATTACTCAGTGCAACTGGCAAATTGTTACTGTGATCAGTATTCTGTAATTTTTTTTATACACAATCAACACTTGCTTTTAATTGAGGAGGGCTGGAGAAGATACATATTTTTGGATACTTCATTTTCCTTTAATCCTTTCTTATTCATGCTCGTTAATTAATACAATCTATCTGGATCAATAATGATTTAAAATGACTACTGTTGAACAAGATTTTGAGTTTTTCTGCCTCATAAAATTATGAATTGACAAATTGTTATCTGATGTAGTTCATTCCAATAAGATGTGAAAAATTCCCAAATAGGAATTTTATTATCTAGAAAGAATTATGGCCTAAATGGAAATTAAATAACTAAACCAATAATTTATTTCATTCTTAGTATTTATTATGTCCAATAGCTAAAGCTGTAATATAAAAATTAGAATTATTTTATAATTAATTTCTATTGTATTTGAATTATTATTTACACTTATAAAGGTTTGTTGCTATGCTATCTATTTTTTATAATTGATTATATTAAATCTAACCTGTCTTTGCACTCTCTAAAAATTTGTAATTTCTTTCTATTTTTCTAATCATTTTACAATTTTACAGTGAAGGACTTTTTAACAGCTAAAAAAAAAGCTGTTGGTTTTTTTTGTTTATACACTTTGGATAGATTATATGTTATATAAATATATCTCAATAAAACTGCTTAATAAACAAATAAATAATCGTGCAAGAATAGCCAGAAATAGCAGCTATGTACAGAGATTGAGAGGTGAGGAATTTTCTTGGTTTTTTTTTGTTTATTATTGAAATAATGAAAATGCTTTGATTATGATTGAAGTGATGAACACACAACTATGTGATTATAGCAAATACTACTGATTGTACACTCTGGATAAATTTTATGCTTTATTAATATGTATCAATAAAATTGATTTGTTTTTAAAAAAATGAAAATGGACATTATTTTTCACCCATCAGATTGGCAAAAGGTAAAAGAGTAATAACACTTTTTTCTGGTAGATAGTGGGCAAATGAATACTCTGATTATTGTTGATGGTAATGTGAACTATTCTAGCAATTTTGAAAAGATATCTGGCAACATTTTTTTTTTGTTTGTTTCCTTGTAAACATTTATTGAAGATAATATGCATATATATATAAGTGCATACATCATAAGTGTAAATGAATTTTTTTTTAAATTTTCTTACATAAATGTTATTTTATATATATATATATTTTAAAGGTGCTTAGATTACCTAATTATTACTCAGAAATTACAAGGATTCCCATGTTCCCCACCTCCCACACCTCCCTCAATATCCTACACCTACATCCTTCATCAGTGTGGGACATCACCCACAATGGATATACACATCCTGGGGCTTTGCCACCAAGTATAGACCACATTTCACATCATAGACCACCCTCTCTCCCACACAGTTCTGTGTGGTATATGCTGATGTAAAATGGCCTACATCTGTTGCCACAATGCCACTCATGACAACCCCCAAGTCCCAAAAAAGCCCCTGTATTTCGACTGCCTCTCCCCTCCCTGCCCCGAAAATGTCCAGTGGCCACTGTCTCCACCTCTCTGTTACAATTTCTTCCATTGCTTGAATCACAATATACGACAGAACACCACCAAGTCCATTCTAGTCCATAGCTCTTCCCCCAATCCTGGGGGTTTGGGGATGGTTATGTCCACTCCACCTCCAAGTGAGAGAAGGTTTATATTCCATGGATACGGTGGATGGGATTATCCTGCCTACAGCTGCAGGCCCCCTCCGTTCCCTGGGATGGCCGTTGGCAACATCTTTTAAAATTTAAAATACACATATCCATTCACTAGCCAGTCCCTCTTTTGGGAGTTCCCTAGAAGTAAAAGAATCAATAGACAAAGATAGATGTACAAGGATAGTCACTGCAGTGTATACTTAGTGACAAGAACTTGGAATTAAAATAAAGATGGGGAGCAGATGTAGCTCAGTGGTTGAATGCCTACTTCCCATGTATGAGGTCCTGGATTCCATCCCTGCTACAAATAGTTAATTAATTAATTAATTAAAGTGATGGTTGGATAAATTATTATACATCCATACCATGAAATATTATATAGCCATTGAAAAGAATACATTAGATGTATACCACCTAACTTGGGAGGGATTTCCTAATGACAATAACATGTAGGGAAGATTTTATAATACTCCATTTGGATAAAACAAAAAGATAAAACAAGCAAAAACCTAAATATCAACTTTAAGCATGTATACACATAGGTTTCTATATGATTATATGAGCATAGTTGTTAAATACATTACCTGGAGTTTCAATCAAACTGAATGAAATAAGCCAGAAATGAGACACCCAAAAAAGAAGCTAGAACTATGCCAGAAGTACTTCCTTAGCAGTACTAGTTAAAGTTATCAGTTCTTTGGGGAAAGGGAATTAGAGACTAACTCAAAAGCCATTCTTTCATTTTTAATTATATATGTATAATAATGTGTAATAAACCATTTTTACTTCTTAGCAAAAAAGAAAGAAAGCTTTCATTACTTTAATTTAAAAATCCTCCTTTGGATTCTTTCTTTAGGCCATTGTTTAACTGTTAGGTTTGGTCTCCCTCCTCCAAGTTATTTTCTGCCTTTAATAGCTTGTGATGGTTCTTTACTTGGTTGCGGATGTGGGTTCTCTCATCAGGCTGTTGCAGTCTTTTACATGGTAGTGATCTAATAGGCAGTAGAAAGTATGATAGTTTTGTCTTAATGACCAGGCTGTAAAAGTAGTTAGCAAATATGTTGAAGATAAAACCAACAAGATCTGCTGATGAATTAGCTGTGAGATCAGAGAGTCAAGATAAAGAAAGAGACTCTCTAGCTCCCTCTTTCAAGAGATGGGAACAGGAATATGTCAGAAATCCTCATTATATGAGACAGCTGTAGAAATCTCCAGTTGGTAGTGTGCTGTCTTTTTAGGGACATTGTGTCCCGAATGAACTGGAAATGGAGCCACTTCTGGATTAAGAGAAAGAGAGTCAAGAATGTTTGAGTTTGAAGGGGCGGATGTGGCTCAAATGGTTGGGCGTCCGTCTGCCATATGGAGGGACCTGGGTTCGATCCCCGGGACCTCCCGGTAAAATAAAAACATATACACAGAAGGCGCATGGGCTGCCAGGCTCTGTGTGCCGGTGAGCCGCCAGGACCCGGGAGCCAGGCAGCAAGATGATGACGTAACAGGAGAGAGACGCAGGGAAGAGACAAGATGAGATGCTCCGAAAACCAGGAACCGAGGTGGCGCTGGTGGCAGAACACCTCTCTCCTACATCAAAAGTCTTCAGGATCGAATCCTGGTGAAAACTGGAGGAGGAGGATGAGAAGAGAAGGCAGGAAACAGACACAGAGAATTGCCCAGCAAACAGCAAAAATGGGGAAGGGGGGTTTAAAATGGATAAAGTAAATAAATAAATCTTTAAAAAAAAAAAATGTTTGAGTTTGAGACTTGAACTAGAAAAATGGAGTTGTTCTTTACTGAGCTGGAGAAGACTGCATCAAGACCAGGTTGGGGGAGAAAAACAAGATCTTGGATTTGGGGATGTAAAGGTTGAGATGCTTCTAAGTGGAAATGTCAAGTCGGTTGTAGGATATATGAGTGTAGAATTTGTGGGGAGAGGTTTGGGCTGGAGATATAAATTTGAGAGTTGTCAAAATACAGGTGATATTTAAAGCCATGAGACTGATAAGTATATATAGATGGGGAAAAAAAGAGGTCCAAAGGCCAAGTCCTGGGCACTGCAACATTTAAAATTTAAAGAGAAGTGATTAAATATAAGGTAAAAGAGGAAAGGAGTTAGAGATGACTCAGAGGCAACTGAGAGGCATTATTATTAAAAGAAAAGGTAAAAATGTATAAAAGAGGCCTGGATCAAGAGAAAACGATATGCGGGTGTTATACCACACGGATGAGGAATGGTGGTGTGGGATGTTGTTGGAGGTGTGGGCGGTGGGGAACATGGGAATCCCTGTAACTTCTGAGTAATATTTAGGTAATCTAAGCACCTTTAAAAAAATAATAATAAATATATATATATATATATAAAATAACATTTATGTAAACAAATGCACATATATGCATATGTATTTATATATCATTTTACAAATATTGATACGTATTGTGAAAAATTTGATTTTTACCCACAATAAAAAAAAAATTAAAAAAAAAGAGAAAACGATAAATTCAGTCTTAAAAAGTAGGTTCTGAGTTGCTGACCTGATAATCAAGTATAAATCCTTAATAAGCAATTGGAAATAGGGGTCTGACTCTTAGGAGTAAGTTTTTAATTAGAGATATAACTTGGGATTCCTTCTAGGGGAGTGTAACCGTTGGCCAATTTGATATAATTATGAATTCCAAAAATATAATTGGATCATGCTTGTAAACTGATCTGTTAATCTGGGCATGATTAGGTTATGATTAGGGCGTTGAGCCCCACCCCTTTGGTGGGTGGGGAATCGAGTATAAAAGGCAAGGCAAAGAACAGAGTTGAAGCAGTCTTTTGAGAAGCAGTTT
>JAQZBX010009595.1:0-19127 GCA_029593785.1 Cabassous unicinctus | reverse complement strand
AATCACCTACAGCTAACCTTGTGGAGGAAACAGGAGCTAACCCCAGAGAGAAACGCAGCCCCGGGAAGAGAGGAACCCCAGAAGCCTGAACCCTGGCAAACGCCGGCAGCTGTCTTGCTCTAACAAGTGACAATGGACTGTGGTGAGAGAAGAAACTGAACGCTTTATGGCCTGGTAACTGTGGACTTCTACCCCAAATAAATACCCTTTATAAAGACCAACCCATTTTTGGTATTTCACATTAGCACCCCTTTGGCTGACTAATACAGGGAGATAGTTGAAATCATGAAAAGAGTCAAATTACAAAGGAAGTGAGAAAAAAGTCATGTAGCAGACGAAGTCTAAGGAATACCTATATCTAAGGGTACAAAAGGGAGAAGAGAAACTATAAGGAATATGAAGAAGGGTGGAAGGGAACCAAGAGAGTGCCATGTCATAAATGAAAAGGAGGGTGTATACTGACAAATGTAGTATAAGGCAAAGAAACTGAAGCTGAAGAAAAAGTTATGGTCATAGAGAATAGGTAATAAAACTGGGTTCCAAAGAAACTAAATAGTCATGGCAGATCCTGGATTCAAACTTGGATCTCCTTATTTGTTTTTATACAATATCATGTATAATAAATATATAAACTAAGGCAAACTCTTTCAAATAAATTAATTATGACATTAAAATATAAGGATAATCCCAATTATTCTTATAAAATATAATTATTCTGGAAATTAGGTTGAGTTTAGTATTTAATGATAGCTACATATTTTATGAACAATGATAAGACAGCCATTCTTCATTCTAGGTTACAGGATGTGCATCTGTCACTTACCTTGTCGACCAGTGAAACCAAACATTATTGGAGAACAGGTAATCAAATATTGGATGTTTTTATTTTTAAATTTATCCCTCACCCTTTTTAACAAAAGCATAATTTTTCTTTGATTTAAGTTTAAAGTTTTCATATTCACCATTGTAGTTTACTTTTTCTGTATCTGAGTCTTTTCAGGTTATGATAATGGTGAAAATATGAAATGTCTGATTAAAATGAGTTGCTGTGTTGAACTTTTCATTTTAGAGTTTTTAATTTCATTCAAGTTAATTGCTCTCTTGTGTTCAAAATGAAAATTAGTCCATTTACTAATTTTGTAATGGTGATTTTTGTTTCCCTTTAAAATCAATTTTGATCATGGAATAAGAACCTTCAATTTCTGTGATTTAGAAAATAGTATGTGTCAATTCACACTCATCCTCCCTATGCTCTTCCTTTTAAGTTTTACTTGGCAAAGAAATGAATCAAGAAAGGTTCTGAAATCTTAACTTTTTGAAAAATGCGTGTATTCATTTTTTGGATAGATTTTGATTTTTAATGAATATAAAGTATAAAATATTTTAGTGACACTATCTTGAATGCATATTAGTTTTATGAGTTCTCATTATTAATTTTTCTTTTGGGTCACTAAAAACAGTAAAGTACTAGGGTAAAAAAAGCAAATCCTTAAGCAATAGTCCGGACAGTACCTGGTCCATCAGTGCTATTCAAGATCTTTTGAATATGATAACCACAATACCTTAAGGACCCCCAGTATTCTTGACTATACTCTCTGTAAGGTCCCAAGTAAATATAAGGTAAACGTGCTAAGGTAAAAGGTATCAAAACTTGGGGAGTCATTTAAAGAGCCACTGGAGGAATCTTTTTGTTCTCAGATAAATGAGAAATTATGAAATGAGGATTGTTTACTTGGAAGAATATGCATTTTGTTACATCCCTCACATTCAGTGGTTTGCTGGAACTGGCTCAAATTTTCAAAAAGCTTGTGAGTTGGTTGTTAAAACATAGCCATCATTAAAAGTTAAGTGATATAAACTTAAAGTTAAATAAATTATATTTAAAATGGAGGTAATAAATATTCAAAATTCACCACTTCCTAATTTTTTACTATATTTTACTATTATTTTTGCTCTTGCAGTTATATCTGTATGGTGGAAATGATCTATAATTGTGTGATACTGCACATCTCTTCCCAGATTCGTGTTCAGTGATGCTATATTGGTAGCTTGAAATCTGTCACAATTGTAGTTTAAAGTCAGCCATGTTAGGAGTGTTAATCAACACTCCACTGCTAATATTATACTATTTGTAAGTACAAGTTTTAAAACATATGGCATGATTATTTGATGATTAGAATGAATATGAAATAAATTTGTAGCCTATTGTAAAGTAAGATTAAAAAGTAGAAAAAAGAACAGAAAAAAAAAGCACACGTAGATATGGGTAAAGAAGTAAAGATCCTTTCAAAGTCACATGGCAAAATTAATACTTCCTTCTATACCATTAAACTCAAGACATAACATACTTAAACTTGCAACCTTAAATAAACTTCCATTCATTGTCTTAGTAACATTAAATTAAATCCTCTGTTTAATAGATATCCAGTAAAATGGGAGCCCATTATCATTGTATTATTTGTTCAGCAACAATCACCCGAAGGACCGATATGCTAGGACATGTTAGGCGCCATGTGAATAAAGGAGAGACTAAATCCAGGTATATTGCTGGTAAGTTGTGCAATTTCATTAACATGTTTAGTAAGTATATCCTTAAACAAACAAAAAGGCAGATAAAATAGAGTGACCTAACCAAATCATTTAGTTGATTATTAAGTCTTTATTTCAGGTTTTGGTTTCTTTCCAGTGAGGTTTAGAACAACACTAATATTCGACTGTTCTCAACATAATAAATATGTTTAGTAAGTGAAGTAGAAAAAAGCAAATGACATTCACATAAATATAGATATCTTAATGACAGATTATAGGATTATATTCCTAATGACAACTCCTGTACCAATAACCGTGTTATTCTTATTGATAAAAAACACTGGGAAAAGGAGATAGAATGAAATAAAGTCCATTTATTATCCTGAGTGATTTTGAATCATTAATAGCTTTTTATTACTTAGGTGTTCTTTCCTAAGAATTAATAATTAAGCCTTTTATGCCCTAAAGTATCCCTTGTATGTAGTAAAGTAACTTCTCATTTAAGAATTAGAAAAAAATGTCACTAAAATAATTTTCTGTAAAACTTAATTTACTCACAAAACATGGTTTAAGAAAGACTGACCAGAACATGGTTTGAGAAAGGCTAATCTTTTGAGATACGGGAAATGCATCTTCATTAGGGTATAGAAGGATATATAACACAATACTAAGAAGGGTATTTCAGGAAGCGGCTGTGGCTCAATTGGTTGGGCTCCCGTTTACCATATGGGAGGCCCCAGGTTCAGTTCCTGGGGCCTCCTGGTGAAGGCAAGCCGGCCCGTGCGGCACGGTGAGCCAGTGCAGCAAGATGACACCACAAAGGGAGACAAGTAGTCACAGAAAAATGCAAAGTAAATGCACACAGAAAGCACAAGCTGTAAGGGCAGGATAAATAAATAAAAAATAAATCTTTAAAAAAAAAAAAAAAGGGTATTTGGCACTAAAGAAAGAGAAATAATGTTATATTTACAGTTATTGTTAATGTTATGGCTGTAATATTATCAAGAAATCCATTCATAAAAGGATCTTTATTTTTTCCACACAAATGTGTCTCATTTCTTAAATATTTAAAACATCTGCACACAACAGTTTATTTCATTTGGGTTTACAGCTAAATGATTCTAATGTATATTAAATGTCGAATCTTTTTCTTTCATTACCATATAATTGTTTGAATGTAATTTGTGATTAAAAATAATTAGGAAAAAAATAATTAGGAAAAAGTGTTCCAGTGCACGGCATGTTCAGAAAATATGATTCTTAATTTGCTATGCTGACTAATAGAATAACCCTGCAGAAATAGTAACCGTTTAATGATTATAGCACAAGATATATTTAGCAATCAAACTATACTAACAAAATATAGTGTTTGATGAGTCATAAAGATATTTTAGGATTTTGTGCTATCTTAGATTGATTGTTCTCAATTAAATATCATAATACAGATGTATTGGTATGCTAGGCAGTCAAGATTTTAAGTTAATAAACTTTCATTCACCAAATACTTAACTGAGTGCCACTCTTTATGGAGACAGTGCTGACTAAATGAGGTTTTTTAAAAACCTAGCCAGCTGATTGTATTAACACAAAATATTATGAAAGTAAAGGAAAAGTATTTTTCAAAATGTATATTATTTTAGATATTTAGAATTATTTTGTATTTCCCTTATCTCTCTCTCTCTTTTCCATCTTAGCTTCTGCTGCTAAACCACATAATGAAATTTTGAAAGAGACAGACACAGATGTACAAGTTTGTCCTAACTATTCCATACCTCAGAAAACAGATTCCTATTTTAATCCCAAAATGAAACTAAATCGGTAAGATAAATTTTAAAAAGGGTTATGGGATCTTTCACATCTTTACAAATGTACCTTCTCTTAACCTTTATGTTCTAATGTACTGAAATGTAAAACAAGGCACAGAATAAAAATCATCTATTTTAAAAATCTCTTTTGAAAGCTATCTATTTTTATTTAATTTTTTCCTCAGAGAGTAAAAATAGGCCCAACTTTAAATAATTAATGAATAGGCTCGTGTTTTTGTGGACCAGTTTTATTTCTAAAATCATTATTCATGGTGAGTGCTAGTTAATAGAACTCCATTAAATTGATAGTTTACTTCCACAAATTTTTAGTTCTACTACTAATTTGAAAATGTGTTATTAGATATCTTTTCAAAAGTCATATGCAAAAGTAACTAAGAACCTCAATTCTGACTATTCTTAAAATAAAAATTTTCTGCAGTATTGAAGCCATGAATACAGTAAAATTATTTCAGATTTTGCACTTTCTTCTAGGCAGCTAATATTCTGTACATTGGCTGCTTTGGCTAAGGAACGAAAACCTTTGGAATGTCTAGATGCCTTTGGAGCTACTGGTAAGTAATGAAGTTTTTCTGAAACCCCATTTTATTGGGTTTGTACAGCATCTTTTCTTACAAAATTTACATGGATGTTATATCTAGTAGAATATTTTGATTTTTTAAAAAAGTAAAGTCCAAGGTGAAATTTTTAATGTTTTATTGTGGAAAATTTTAAATATATACAAAAATAGTATAATAAACTAATCCCCATGTACCCATCACTCACCTTCAAAAATTGTCAACCTCATGTTTAGTCTTGTTTGATCTCCACCGCTGTGCACTTTCCCTCATTTCCCCATCCCTATTATTTTTAAATCCCAGATATCATATTATTTCATCTGTAGTTATTTCAGTTGTGTCTCCAAAAGATAAGGACTTTCTAAAAATACAACCATGGTACCATTAGCACACTGAAAAAAATTCAGAATAGTTTTTTATTATCAAATGTTCTTATATTCCCAGTTATCTCATAGTTTTTTAGTAGTTCAAGTTAAAATCCAGATAAAGTCTGTGTATTTTAAGTGTTTAATACATCTCTTAAGTCTCTTTTTAATCTCTATTCCTTTCCATCTTCTTTTTTTTCTTTATTTGCCAATTATTTGACTCTGTTTTCCACACTCAAGATATTTGCTGAATGTATTCCTTGATTCATATAATATGTTCCTCTACTCCTATATTTTTTGTAAACTGGTGCTTGGATCTTCAGGTTTGATCAATTCAGATATTTTCTTTGGCAAGAAGAGTTCATAGGTAGTTGTTTAATCAGGAAGCACTTGGTGCCTGGTTTCTCTGGGTTTTTTTAATATGATTATCATTGCCTAGACATTAGGCACTGGGGTTTGGTGAATTTTAAAAATTTAGGACATTTTTCCCAAAAGGATTTAAGAGTAAAGAAAAGATAATGAAAAGAGTAGAAAATTTCTAAAATGCTACTTGTACCTAATCCACATCTTTGTTCTTAAAGGTTATAGGAGTGTACCCTCAGGAAGCTTGTACCTAAAGGGTGGAAGCATGAATCAGCTCACTCTCTCTTTAGCCCCTCTCCTCAGGAAAAAGTAGTGGTTAAAAGCATGAACTGTTGAGCCAAACTGCCTGGATTCACATCCCACCTTTATCACATATTAGTTGTGTGACTGTTTTAGTTTCCTCATTGCTAAGACAAATACCATGCAATAAGTTGGCTTAAACAATGAGAATTTATTGGCTCACTGTTTTGAGGCCGGGAGAAGTCCAAATCAAAGTGACATCAATGTGATGCTTTCTTCCCAAAGACTAGCATTCTGGGGCTGGCTGCTGGTGATCCTTGGTCCTTGGCTTCTCTGTCAATTGGCAGTACACATGCCAGCCTCTCCTGGCCGCTCCTTCTCTTCTAGATTCCACTGACTTTCAACTTCTGGCTGTTCTCCCTGTGACTTTTTTCTCTGTGTGACCTTTCCTATATGACCTTCAGTAATACATTAAGACCTATCCTGGGCCACACCTTATCTGAAGTAACCTCATCAAAGAGTCCCATTTATAAGGCTTCACACCTACAGGAATGGATTAAGTTTGAGAACATGTTTTTCTGGGGTACATAGCCTCAAACCTCCATAGTAACCACCAGAAATTGTGCCTCAGTTTCTTCATCTATAAAAAGGGAAGAATACTAGTCATAATTTGAAGATTAAGCAAATTAATACATGGAAAGAACTAGAATACTACCTAGTATGTAATAAGTAATATAAAAGTATTTGGTATCATATTTGTCATCATGATACTACTACTACTTTTGTCATCATCATCATCATCATCATCATCGTCATCACATGATTAGTAATATCTCAGTATAAATCTGGTAAAAGTGATGAGCAGTGCTTCTAAGCTGATCATATCCTCTGAGCCACTTGGATTTGATATTTGAATGATTTTGTTTACTTACCCTTTTCCCTCCTCTCTCCCCACATCTACCCAGCCACCAGATCTATTCTAATTTTTCTTTTGTAATATGACTCACACTCCTTTTCCATTCCATATCCTCCAATTTAATTATTTTATAGCAGGCCTATTGCCATATTTTCTACGTATGTAACATCCACATAGATTGCAGTTATTTCTCTCTCCTCCAATCTGTCTTGCATGCCAGTGCCAAAGCAGCATTTCCTCTGAAGAGCTGCATTGATAATGTTACTTCTCATTCAAAAAAACTCATGCATCATTATTGCCTAAACAGAGTCTAGACTTTTCAGACTGCAATTTAATGTCCTCTATAATCTGGTCTTATCAGATTTCCTTCACACAACCCTTTTTTCCTACTCTTTTTTCATTTGAAATCATAAATAGGGAAGATCTTTTCAACCTTTTTTAATATATATAATAAACTTTATTTTTAGATTTTTACTTTTACAGAAAAATTGCTCAGAAAGGAGAGAATTCCCATATTATTTCCTCCCCCCAGTTTCCCCTATTATCAACATTTTGCGTTAGTGTGGTACATTTGTTACAGTTGAATGAATGTTGATACTTTTCTATCATAAACTAAAGTCCATAGTTTATATTAGGCTCCACTCTTAGTGTTGTGCAGTTAGTTCTATGAGTTTTGACAGATGGATAGTGTCATGTATCCACAATCATGGTATCATACAGAATAGTTTCACTGTCCTAAAAAAATCTCCTGTGCTTTACCTTTTCATCTCATCTCTTCCCTCTAAACCCCTAACAACCACTGATCTTTTTATTATCTCTGTAATTTTGCCTTTTCCAGAATATCATATAGTTAGAATCATATAGTATGTAAACTTTTTTGCTGGTTTTTTTTAATCAAATAAGAGATGGAGTCTCTTTTATGGGTCCTCCTATAAATCACTTTTTCTTTTTATCATCTATTTCAGATGGAATAATTATTAGAAATCTTTAAGCTATAATTTCTGGGCCTTTCTTAATTTCCTTGAAAAAGAAACTACATTGGAAGCATGCAATACTTGCTTAATCCGTGAGATATGAAGAAGTACAAGGAAAGAATCAAAGGCCATTCTCAAATCACATATATTACTTGGGTCTGAATGATTAGCACATTAAATCGTTTTGCTAAATTATCAGAAATTCTAACTATTAAAGGCAATTATATACCACTAAATAGGCAAAATTGGTGGTATAATTTAAAAGCCAGATATATATATATATTTTTTTAAAAATCATATTTAGCTCAAAAAGTAAATTACATATTGATGAAGCATCAAAATAAGGATGATGAATAAAAAGGCACACTCTAGAAGAAAAGTCCCAAGAGTTGAAGGAATAGAAGAGTTCATTTTGTTTTATTTCTAAACAGATGTTAAAATCATCATTTTCTTTGGGTGAAGCTTTCAGTCAGTCCAAGTAGACAGTTACTTTGACTTCTTTAATCCCTTGTCTAAAGTAGTCTTTTTTTCCATGGGTTTCTGAGAATGTTCTTAGTCTTCTGCTATGTAGAGGGCTACAACCAGTGCTGAGATGGCTGGGATCATCCAATTAATCGACCAACTGGAATTAGTATCAGTAGTAATAATCGGAGTTTCCCAAAGGTTTGGTTATCTTTGAATTGTCATCTGGATGAAGAAAGTTTTGGACCAGGTGACTAGCATCTGAAGAGTGCCCAACATCCTCAAAATTTTCAGTAGCATCACACTTACAGTTTGTTCCTTAAGATTTCTTCCCCACAAGGATGGCTCTCCAGGAACTTAGGTTGTACACCTGGTGGTGCAGGATGATCCAGGTGCTCTTGCTGTGGTTGTACTTTTGGATATCTTCCAGTATATAGTACTTTGCGTCCCTTCCACCGCAAACTGTGAGCCTCAGGAGCCCATGCATACATATACCAGTCATGAGGTGCAGAGCGCATCTCACAGACTCCACCTGGACATTGCCTACCATGTGGCATGTGGACAGGGCTTGAGCGGCCCTTCAGCTTTTTCTTTTTAATGTGTTTTTGTAAACTTATTTCAGGCTCATAGCAGTCATTTTGCATCTTTACCCATCTCTGAAATGAAGCTGTTAGAACTTATCTCACAAGCTTGTTGTGAGAATATGAAAAAATATATGTAATGTCCACAGCATGTGTATGGAGAAGATGGGTAATACTTTCAAAACTTCAGGGGTTTTCTAATCCAATAGTTATGGAAATCCATGAAAAGAGCTTTCCTGGTCTGAATTCTTCTTGATCATTTGCTAATATACACAGAGTTTCACAATGATACTAATGTGCAGTATTTAAAAAGTATAGATCTAGAAAAGTTGTTCATATTTTGGTCAGTGAGTTAAACTTCAGCAGGAGGAATTCTAGCTTCCTGTCCTCGCTTCAAGCATGGTAACTCTACTCTTGCCCATGTTGTATATTGGGTTTCTCTTTTAATATTTTGAAAAAAAGTGTTCCATTGTAAGAAAAAAATAAAACCAACAAAGAAAACAACAATATACTATTCTACAATATAAAGTACATATGTAGATTCTTTGAACAGGGATCATAAAAAAGGTTAAGTAAGAAGTATTAATGAAAATGTTAGACAGATTGTTTGTGGTAACTTTTCTTGAGAGGCTTTGTAGTGAGAAAGCAGAAAAAGAATTATTTATGAATATATTGAGATTTTTAAAACAATTTTGATTATTTACAAAATTATATTCTATATTATCATCACAGTATTTTTATTCTTTAATTATTACAACTAAAAAACTCATTTTCCTCTCCATTACTCCTTAGGGATAATGGGATTACAATGGGCAAAACATCTCGGAAATGCAGTAAAGGTTACTATTAATGACTTGAATGAAAACGCTGTGACACTGATTCAGGAAAACTGCCATTTAAACAAATTGAAAGTGATGGTGGACAGTAAGGAAGAGGAGAAGAATGATGGTGTTCTTGAAGAAGGAGATGAAAACCTTGGTAATATTAAGGTGACCAAAATGGATGCCAATGTATTGATGCATTTGAGATCTTTTGATTTCATGTAAGTTAAAAAGATTTTAAGTGTTATTTACTAAATGGATCTGGGTTGTTTCGGTTTGATTTGGTTTTTGGTTTTTAAAAAACTAAGACAGTTTGTTTGGTTATTTATTTGAATTATTACAGTTTTTGATATTGGTCTAAACAAAGTAATAAGCAAATTTTCTCACATTTGAACTAAAATCCCTTGGGCACAATGCTTTCCTTTATTTTTACATGCTTGATATAGCATATGATCATTTTATTACTTTACCTTATAAACAAATTTATTTATCTGTAATAGACTCATAAAGTACTTTTGAATCCATGGAATTTTTACCATTAGAAATAATTTCAATGGTATAATTTTGGTTATTAACATGATTTTAAATATATATATCCTTTCTGATTTTAGACACTTAGACCCTTTTGGTACATCCGTGAACTATCTAGATTCTGCTTTCAGAAATGTAAGAAACCTTGGCATAGTATCAGTGACTTCTACAGACATCAGTTCTTTATATGCCAAGGCGCAACATGTTGCCCGGCGTCACTACGGCTGTAACATTGTCCGAACTGAATACTACAAAGAACTAGCAGCCAGAATTGTTGTAGCTGCTGTAGCAAGGTACCAAATTACAAGCCATTTTGGTATTTGATAAAAGAGATAATATAAATAAGACATGCTTATTTTTCTAAATATGCATGAAATATGTTATATAATACATATTCCATATATGCTATCTTAATTTATGTGGCAATCTTACATTGTAACCGTTTGAATTTGATTTAAGAGCTTATGCCTGAAATAGTTTGCTCGCCAACTGAAAATGTTGTTTAAAAGTAATTAAAGTAGGATAGCTCTATCCACTTGCCCCATGGCATCTAAGCCCCCTCCCAATTAGAAGCAGAGTGGGCATCACCATCCCAAAATCCTCAAATTGGGAAATAAACAATGGACTAAAGCAGACTTATTCTACTATAGACATATTATTCTAGCAATTGAAGAACTTTTATCACTGATATAAAGGCAGTGGCCACCAGAGGTTCTGAGGGGAGGGAGAGGGAGTAATAGGTGTAATATGGGTAAAAATGAAAGTTAATTCCAAAGCAGTTTATTTCAACAATGTAGAATAGATGGCAGATAGCAACAAAAAGAAAAGAAAAAATTGTTTTGAGATTTAGAAACAATAGTTTATGTCCATTTCATGTTATCTTCTTTATATAGTTTATTTTAAATGATGGTTTACAAACTTTATTGTGCAAAATTATATTACCTACAAAACAAAAAAGTTCTTTCCATTTCACATCAGGATTGCTAAACAATTGAAGAAAGGGAGGGAGCCTTTTTTTGAGTATCTGTTATATGTAGAATATTATGTTAGACGATAAGAGAAACTGACCTGGCTCTGCTTCTGAAGGGGTTTATTATCTAGTCTGAACATTCAAAAAACCCTTTGCATTTATTTACAAGTAGTAACATCCGCATTATCAATTTCTCCAATTATCGAATACCATTATATTCTAAGAACTATTGCTGAGGCAACAAGAAAGGACAAGAAACACACACTGAGAGTGTAGATAATAGGTAATCAGCCATCTCACTTACTAGCCCCAACACTAGATTCATAAGATTTAGATTGAAATTCCTACCACAGCATAAATACAGATTATTAGACTTTATAGACCTTCAGCGTTATTCCTAATTAACTGAAATCTCTGATGTTAAATTTTTACATGCCCAAGACCTACTGTACATACTTTGAAATATATATAATGTAACATCAACAATTTCAAATTAATATATATATGAACTAAGTTTAGTGTATGACTGCAGAGGGAAAACTAAGTATATAAATGGTGCATCAAATAAAACTTAATTCAAAAAGTCTGTAAAATTAATGGTGGCAAGGACTACTTTGCCTATTTATTTCCCACTGAATATTCAGCAGCTAGCTTACTATCCTGTATGTAATCAATACTTAAGAAAAATATATTGTTTGGAAGAAACTTTTATAGGAAAAAAAAAAGAAAGATAGGAAGAAAGGTGGTATTGTGAAAACAAGAAACAAAGTGACTGAAAACCAGAGAATAGGGTGTTATTGAGAACATCATAAGAAAGGATGTCTAATGATTGAAGATCTTGTCGGGTATCCTTTATTTCCCATATTTCAATTTGTGTAAAAGTTACAGTAATAATTTTTTAAAGCACTAATACTAAAAATTGAATTTTTCCTGATTTCCCAGAACCCACCTAATAGTTTTCTAAGTTAGTATATTCAATATAAAGCCAAACAAAGAAAAATAAGCCCCAAAATAACTTTTTAAAAAATTTTACAGAGCTGCAGCCCGATGCAACAAAGGCATAGAAGTACTGTTTGCAGTGGCTCTGGAACATTTTGTGTTGGTAGTTGTGAGAGTTTTAAGGGGGCCTACCTCAGCAGATGAAACAGCCAAGAAGATTCAGTACCTGATCCATTGTCAGTGGTGTGAAGAGAGAATTTTTCAGAAGGATGGTAATATGGTAGAAGGTAAAGTCAAGTTTCTCTTGACTGTATGTTTTGTTTAATTTATGTATAAGCCTCTAATGAATAAGCCTTTATCATATCCCTAATTATACGTATTGTTGTCCTTTGATTTTGAAGATTACAGTGCTAACTTTGTTATTTCCTATACTGGATTTCCTTTCATCTACAGACAAGACATTCGTGTGAGTTTACTAAAGTTATTTACTCATGCTGTGCGATTTATGCTCTCTAGTCCTGCCCTCTGTTGAAACATCTAGAAATAACTTAGTTTCCACTGTCACTAATTTTAGGAAGCTGACGGATTACCTTTTTTCTAGACTGTTTCTTCAAATCATGAATTTAATTTTATAAAAATTTTCATGCTTCTGGCTGAATATAAAAGCTATCAGTTATAAAATTCATTCAGTAAACATTTAGTGAGTCTCTACTATATGCCAGGCCTGGGGATACAAAGCAAAAAAGTGTGGCTCATGCCCTCATAAAGCTATTTGTATTCTGTTTTTCTGGGACACAAAAACAATTGTTGTCTGTTGGGTTCTTGGTCGTTTGTTTGTTTGTTTGTTTGTTTGTTTTTAGTAGGTACCAGGGATTGAACCCAGGACCTCATACATGGGAAGCAGGTGCTCAAATCACTGAGCTATACCCACTCCCTCTTGGTATTTTTTAATATGAATTTTAAGAACTTTTTATATTTTAGAGTTTAGCTCATGTGATATGCATTCAAATGTTTTTTTCTCAGTTTGTGACTTGTGTTTGAATCTTTTATTTTTTAATCTGCCGTGAAGAAATTTGTTGTCATTGCTGTTTTTGTAAACTTAATTGCATTTTTCTTTTATGTATTCTGGATTTTGTCTATAGCTAAAAAGAGATTTCCTGTCCCTAGGTTATTCAAGAGTTCTCTCATGTTTTATTGAATAATCCACCTCTTCTCCATTAACTAGAACACTGTCTTTATCTTATACTAAAGTCCCACAGGTATTTAAGTTTGTTTGTTTGTTTGTTTATTTGTTTGTTCTCTGTTCTAGTGGTCAGTATGTCTAGTCACCTGTACCACACTATTTGGATTACAGAAGCTTTTTAGTGTTATTTAATATCTGATAAATCAATCCCTCTTAAAGTGTGTTCTTGGGATTGGGTTTTTTCCCTTAATAAAAAAAAGTAAATAAGTAGAGTAGACCAGTTAGTATTTTATTTTGATCACATTAAATTAGGAAGGATAGATATTTTTGTGATTTTGAAACTTTCTAAGAGCATAGTATGCTTTTCATTTGTTCAGTTACTTTTAAGACAATGTTGCTTGATAGTGGTAATGGAGAGCATGCAGCTTTGTCATGTTCCTTATTTTAGTTTCTTCTAGTGCCTTCTGACTCAAGTATGATACAGGCTTTTCTTCTGAGATACCTGTCATTTATCATGTTAAGGAAATATCCTCCAATTCCAATTTTACTGTATTTTTCAAGGTATTGAATTTTGTCATATATCTTGCCTCTATGGACATGATTATGTGTTTTTTCTCCTTAGACCTATTACTTTGATTAGTTGTAATAAAATTTCCCAGTATTGAATCATCCTGGACTTCCTTCCTAGAATAAACTCTACTTTGTTAGGATGTTTTCTTTTAATATGGTACTAAGTTCTATTTGCTAATTTCTTAAAGGATTTTTGCTTCAGTGTTGCTAAATGAGATGGTATATAGCTTTCCTTTTAGCATAATTTTCATTGGACTTTGGTATAAGTGTTAAACTCCCTTCAAAAAGAATTTGGAACTTTTTGTTTCCTATGCTTAGGAACAGTTTAACTAGCATTGGAAATATTTGTTCTTTAAAAGGTTAGGAGTATTCATCTAACTATTCTAATTTATTTACATAGAGCTGAACCAAGTGGTATCTAATGAATCTTAAATTTCCTTGGTTTCTGTGGTTAGATTCTCTCCCCTCTTTTTAATTTTATTTTAGGAAGTACTGGAAATTGAACCCAGGACCTCATACATGCAAAGTAGGTGCTCAACCACTGAGCTACACCCACTCCCTTTTTAAATTTTTTTTTATATTTGTCCTTTCTACCTTTTTTCTTGACTGGATTAGATAATGGTTTACTCCATTGTTATTGTTTACTATCTTTCTTAGTGTTCAGGTTTGTGGTAGAAATATGAATATATTTCTGTAATTTATCAGTTTTAAGTAATGTACTTTGGCTACTTGATATTACAAATGAGGTAATCTCCCATTTTCCATTTTCCCTTCCTAATTTGTTTATTGTACTATTTCTTTATTAGAATATGTAACATTTACATTCTGTTTTCTCCACATTAAATATGTTCAGTGTTCATCATCAATCTTTCTGCCATAATTTCTCTATTCATCTTTTAGTTGACTAAATTTAATTTTCTGATTTTCCTCAAGAGGACATACAAAAAATATTCCTTGATTTCTGCATAGTTAAAGCTCACTATTCATAGTTTTTATATACTCGGAGTTTAAAGAGTTTCTTTGAGTGTCTTGTAGAAGTTCCATTGTCTTTTATTACCAAATATTTGTTGTAGAGTAACTTTTCCTTCTCATGTGTGACATGATCATTTTGCCAGACTACCCAAAGGAGTCTTTATTTTTGAATCCCACGAACTTTAGCTGGGTATATCCTTTCAGAGTCAGTTTTCCAGGATCATGGTATAACCTTTCAACATTTAGTTTCCAGTTGTCTTTCATTTCAGGAAAGTTCTCTTAAATATTTATTTGATTCTAATATTGTTCTTCCCTTTATACTCTTGTGCCTATGTTGGATCTCCTCAGCCTGTCTTCTTTACTATCATTTTGCCTCTAAAAATGTGTGTATTCATTTATAATTGTATTTTCTTCATGTATTGACTCCTTTTTCATTATAAAATGTCTCTTCTATCTCTATATATCTCTATATACCTGACAAACATATTATATTTATTAATACAAACCCCTCTCTTGTGGTTACTATTTGCATAATATATCTTTTCCCCATCCTTTTACATTCACACTGTAGAAGTCTTGTTGGATCTTGTTTTTTCCCCACTCTGATAACCTCTGTCTTTTGATTACAATGTTTAGACCATTTACATCCAGTGTTATTATTTATATAGTTGGCTTTTGTGACCACCATTTTCCAATTTGTTTTTATATGTGTTTCATGCCTTTTTGTTTCTCTTTTCCTCCTTTAGTCTTTTCTTTTGTGGTAAATATTTTTTTAGTGTACCATTTTAATTCCTGTGTTGATTTTTTTAGTTACATATTTTTCAGTTAATTTCTTAGTGATTTCTCTAGGGATATATATACACACACACATACACACACATATATAACTTATCTTGATTACTTCAGGTTAATACTGACTTAAGTCTGGCAAAATCTAGCAACATTGCTCTAACATAATTCTATTTGCCTCCCCCTTCTGTACTTTTTAAAATCATACGTATTACATCTCTGTATATAAACCCAACCCAGCAATACAGTATTTATATTTATTTCTTAAATAATCCTGTGGTTTTCAAAGAAATTAAGACAGGAAAAAAAAATATATAGGGACTTTATTGAGAGAGACACACAGAGAGAAAGAGAGTTTCTTAGAGTTACCACATAGCTACATTTCTGGCATTCTTTATTCCTTCATTTGGATTTGAGTTACTTGTTGTATCATTTCCTTTCAGCCTGAAGAACCTCCTTCAGTATTTCTTGTAGGGTGGGTCTGACATAATCTCCCAGTTTTTGTTTATCTGGGAATGTCTTTACTTCACTTTCATTTTGAAGAACAACTTTGCTGGATGTAGAGCTATTAGTTGACAGGTTGTTTTTCTTTCTTTCAGTACTTTGACATTCTATGGACTTCTGGTTTCTATTGTTTCTGATGAGAAGTCTACCATTAATTGTAGTATTTTTACTCTGTACTTGACTTTTTTTTCCTCTGTTAACTGCTTTCAAGATTTTCTTTTTGAGGCTTCTATGATGTCTCTACATGTAGATATCTTTGTTTTATCCTACTTGGACTTCATTGAGCTTCTTGCACCTATAGATAAATGTTGTTCTTCAAATTTGAGGCACTATCCTGCTTCTCCAACCTCACAGCTTCAAACTGGGAGCAAAAATCTTCTGTTATCAACTTAGTCAGGGACTAAAGGGACATATTATAATCAGCTATTTCAAATATATTTTCCTAACCCTTCCCTTTAATAGTTGCCCTTAGGGCCACTCTGGTTGCTTCCCTTTAATAGTTGCCCTTAGGGCCACTCTGGTTGCATTCATCTTTGCCTTGGATGTTCAAGTACCCCCAAGACCATTTCTGCATTTAGCAGCTATTCTCTCCAGCATGGTGTTCCTTTAGCAGTGTAATCTTTCAACTTTCAGAGAATATCGAAAGATTTGGGATATGTGATTGCTCACCTTCTTATTATCTAGCACTATTTAGGGATTATCCATAAAAACATCTTTTCTATCATTTCTTACAATTTGAACTAAGAAGAAAAGCCAAATTTAAAAGCTTAGTCTACCATCCTAATCTTGTTTTTAATGTAACAGAATCAGAAGAGTTATAGAATCCTCCCTGGCTTTTTTAAAATCTAAGTTTTCATAAATATCTTTGATGGAATGTTGGAAAGTTTTGTTCCTCTTGGATAACTGAGAAATTGGCTTGATGGCCTATGGCTTGCTTTTTTTCCCTCCTTGCTCAAATTTTCTTTATGTAAGAAATAAAAAGTATCTTTAGTGTTTAAAAGAATATCTTGTATGTGAATTTCACCTTAATTTTAAAAAAGAATATCAAGAGAACCATCATATTCACCTCATACCCCAGTGTTGCTGACAGTGTTCCTGCCTTTAAAATTATGAATCATTTCGTTCTTACATTGAGTTTTTTATCCTATCATCTCTCACTGGTTGTTGTTTTAAAATAATCTGAAATACATACTGCTTGGATTTGGTCATGAATCCATATAAATCTAACATCATTTCATCTCTGTCAGAAGTCCTTCGTGTTTCTTTATAATTTTGAACTCTGTCACACAATAATTTTTTAATCAAACATTTTAATGGATTTTTGACTGGACAAGTCATACCTATAAATCAATATGATATTTAAAAAATTTTGTTTATAGTCATACAAGACTTAAAGAATATAAGTGAAAATATCCTTCAAAGAAGTTATCTCAGATTTATTTTTATCAATTTGTAATTCATAGTTACAAAAACCAAATAGTACTGTAGTCTTATTAATATAAGAATGAGCCCTGCCCATACTCAGTAATATAACTACTTAAAAAGTCACAACTATTTCTTCCTTCTAATGTTTATACTCATATTTATGAATAGCATACTTCTACTGATTATAACTTCTTTCTATGGAAGATGACTATTTGGAGATCTTAAACCCTCCTGCTCCCTCTCCACTTTTGGCTAAATAAATATTCAGTGTTTATGTTATTATAATATTATTCACAAATTCTATTAATTAAATATTGGTGTGTAATAAATTCTTCCAAAACTTTGTAACTTAAAATGACAACATTTAGTATCTCATAGTTTCTGTGGGTTAAGAATCTGGGTCCAGGTTAACAGGGTTTACTAGCTCAGGGACTTTCAGAAACCTGCAGTCAAGGAGTTGACCCAGGACTATAGTTATCTCAAGGCTAAACAGGCAAAGTATCAGCTTCAAAACTCACTCATGTGATTATTGGCAAAATTTGTTTCCTTGTAGATTGTTGTCTGAGGACCTCAGTTCCTTGCTGGCTATTTGGAGGTACCCCCAATTCCTTTTCATGTGGGTCTTACCATACAGTAGCTCATAATCATGGCAGCATGCTTCATCAGAATGAGCAAGCAGGAAGTACTGGAAGGAATGAGTGCAAGCAAGCCAAAAATCAGTCTTTTGTAACCTAACCTTGGAAGTAATATGCTATCACTTTTGCCATATTCTATTCATTAAAAATGAGTCTCTACTCACCCCCTGATCAAGGTGATGGAATGAGATGCTTCAGGACCCCACAAGAGCTTTGAACAACCAGCAAGGACTGGAAGAAACATCTTTCTAAAACAGTAACAGGGTGAGCACTGATCAAGAAAAAGGCCACCTAAAAACAGTAGGATCTTGTGACACCCTGGCTGCCTGCCCCCCAACCCTCACCAGTTTGACATAGAGCTGGCCTATGCTCCCAGTGCAACTCCCTGGTCCCAGTTCTAGAGAGAGGAAAGTAACCCTTATGCATATACTGGGTGCATGTGTTTCTTCCACAGTCTGTCTTGTGGTGGCCTGAGGAACTCACTGTCCAGAACTTGCCCTGCATGTAGAAGGCAGCTCAACAAGCTCTCCTACAGAATGCTGTGGGAGAGCAGTTAAGTTATGCTGCATGGGGCAAAGAATTGCTGGCTGTAGCCCAGAACCATTAGGAAACTGAGGGAAGAGGGGACATTCGGAACAATGTAAATGGGGGAATTCCGAGGGCCATACATGCATGCCTCAAGATAAGACCCCTATGCTTTGGCCTGGAGCTATTCTCTAAACTCATTGTATGGATAAGCCTAAAGGAGAGCACTACTTACAGGTGTCATTCTGCAAATATGGGAAGATATTTTCTTTAATTCCTTCTTTTTTTGTTGTTGTTTTGTTTTGTTTTGTTTTTTGTTTTGTTAGCTCCTAGTACTCAAGGAAAGCTCTTTCATAACTTCATTATACTAGCTGGATCAAGCTCTAAGAAACAGATGCCTCAGAATCTAAATTCCAGCAGTAGTAACATATAAAATATTAAAATGTCGAGGTT
>JAQZBX010009594.1:0-45823 GCA_029593785.1 Cabassous unicinctus | reverse complement strand
AATTGTCTAAAATTCATATTGTAATTCAAGATGTGAGTGCCCCATGGATTTGTGACATGAAGGTAATGGAGATGATGATAATCTGAGCACAGGACTCACAGTATTTGTAATTCACCCAAGTGCCCTTTTCCAGGTGCAGCTGCAGGAACTTGGCCCAGGAATGGTGGAGACCTTGCAAAGCCTCTCCCTACCTTGTGTCCCTATTTACTCCATCTCCATTGGTTCTAATTGGAACCAAGGCTTCCAGCACCCAGGGAAGGGGCTACAGTGGTTGTGTCATGCTTATTGCAGTAGACTATTGTGACATACAGATAATGTTCCCTGCACACTGGGCCACATCTCCATCACTGCTGGCATAGCCCTAAACCAGTTCTCCCTGCAGCTGAGCTCTGTGAGTTTCAAGGACATGTCCTTGCTACTGCCTTCCTCTCAGGAGACACAGTTAGAGGAAGGCAGTGGGATCCCAGTCACAAACCTCACGTAAAGGGAGGCAGGCAGGGGCTTGGATGGATGGATCCAGAAAGAACTACCAGGAACATGCTCCCAGCTCAGGAGCATGTGTAGGTGAGGTTGAGGAGGGATTTTATCTCAGAAGCTGTGGTTTCCCCACCCAGGAAGAGTCCTTCATGCAAAGCCTCTCTAAGGATCCTTCCTGATTCAGAGCATCAGAAATTATTTTCACAGGATTCAATCTTGCCTGTCTTGCCCTCTTTTCCCCAGAAGAGAATGTAGAGAATTATTTCTTGTTGATCTTTTTGTAATTGAGATCACTACATAATATCATTAATTGTCAAATTTAGGAACATTTCCTGCAGTAATTCACATTCTTTCTGGACCTAACCTTTGAACCCAACTCAGAAGTGGCTCCAAGTCTTATCTGATGAGTTTCCATACCTCTGGTTATTTCAAGATTGTAAATATTTTATAAATGTCAATAAGGGAGGTCACAGATTATCAGAGGGATTCCACCTCAGATATTTTTGGCAAAGGCTGGAGATATTTCTGTTTGTCATAACTGGAAAGATGTACTGCTGGCATCTTCTGGGCAGAGTACTGGGAGGCTGCTGATCATCCTACAATGTGCAGTATCTCTGCACAATAAAGAATTATCTGGAGTGCAATGTCAATAGTGTAAGGTTGATAAGTTCCGATATAAACTTCAATTCTTTCCAAAACACATAGAAATGTACAGCTATGGAAAATAATTTTATGTGGGTACTTTATCCCTTAGTAAAATTGGATGAAAACAAATCCAGCTTTGGTATTGTGTGTACAGAATGGGCCCTCCTCACTCATGTTACATGGTATGTGAACAATGAGTCTCCAGGATCTAGGCTTGCCCTGGGAACCAAGAGGGGCTTGCTGGGTGAACACAGCAGTGTGTTCATCCTCCCACATGCTGTTTTCCCTGTGGAGTAAATGGTACAGAAGGTGATATATTGAGTCATGGAACAGGTCTTCGAGATCCCTGACACAGATGTTCAGAGCCTTACTCTCCTGCTTCTTGCACCCAGCAGATGAGAGAAGGTGAAGATGCCAGTTATAACCTATCCCATGTGTTTGCACCAACAGAAGTCTGGACAATGTCATTTCATCTCCCATGGGCCCTGGACCTTGATCCACTGAGAATAAGGGAGATTTATGTTCTGGGATCCAAGGATGATGAATCATAAGGGGCTTCTCACAGGTCCTTGGCCTCAATAGGAAGTTAGTCAGTATAACCTCCTTTTAAGGAATACATTCACCATATACAGTGTTTTACAAGGATGTGGAAGAGAAAGCACTGCATTTTTTTCTACACCTGAAATGCTTTTCCATGCACTCAACATCAGATGAGTTTTCAATGTCTGCTTTCACAGAGACCTCTGGATGCAGAGACTGCATGTCCAGGAGAGAGTTCATAAGAAGGGGAGAGAAAATTTGTCCCATGGGGGGATGGACATGCAAATGGGGCCCCTCCCTCTGGTCCTGAAAACCAGCGCAGGCCTAGTCCCTGCACATCTGAGAGAGAAGCCCCCACCCTGGTTGTCTGAGCTCTTCCTTTCTGTGCACAGGACAAAGGAAGAGGAAACACCATGATGTGGGTGCTGAGCTGGGCATTTCTATTGTCAATTCTCCATGGTGATATTATGGAGAAACTGGAGGCGATACAGTGAGTGGGATTCAGTGAGTGTGTGTGTGTGTGTGTGTGTGTGTGTGTAAAGAGGGCATGTGTGTCAGTGTCTCTCTCTGTGAATCAAATTTTACTCTCATTGATTACAGGTGTGCAGTGTGAGGAGAAGCTGGTGGAGTCTGGGGAAGACTTGGCCCAGCCTGGAGGGTCTCTGAGACTCTACTGTGCTCTCTCTGGATTCAACTCCATTAACTATGGAGTGCACTGAGTCCACCAGGCCCCAGGGAAGGGGCTGGAGTGCGTCTTATACATTAGTAGTGATAGTGGTATCAAAGGTATGCAGACACTGTGAAGGGCAAGTTCACCATCTCCAGGGACAGTGCCAAGAACCAGTTCTATCTGCAAATGAACAGCCAGAGGCCTGAGGACATGGCCATGAATTACTGTGCCAGAGACACAGTGAGGGGAATGCAGTGTGAGCCCAGACAAAAACCTCCCCTGCATGGAGAAGGCTGATCTCCTGGGGGTGCTCAGGGGCCATATAGCACAGGGCTCAGCCCCAGGGGCAGGTGCAGGGGGAGGTTTCAGCTGGTTTCCTGCCAGGATCTGTGTCTTCCTGTACTTTTTACAGTTTCCCCAGGGAACATATATAGATTTAGTATTCTGTGTCCCTATTGAATTATGTGAATTAGAAGGAAATAGGAGGAAACATTCCCACATGCACACAAAGTAAATTGGTCAGCAGGGTCTGATTTCTCAGAAACCTCAGGGAATATCCATGAGTCTTGTAATATTTAACACAGAAAAGAAACATCATTGGGTTTCTCTAATTAGAGCACTCTGTGATTCCAGTTAAGACCAAGAGTGGGGCTGTGTCAAAGTCAGTAGCCTATTAATCCTAATGGATTTCCCATCTCACTCCCCTCCCCACACACAAGTGTGCACATCAGACTCAGCATTGACCTGGCTGTCCATTGTTTTCCTAACCATTACCATTCTTCTAGTTCAGCAAGGATGTCAGGTGTCCTTGAGTCAAAGTTACCCATTAAATGAGTCCCTTGTCTCCCAGGAAGGGCTCTGCGTGAGTATAGCCCCAAGCTCTATCCTTGATGGGGAGTAGCTCCCAGGCACCTCTTGTGGGCACAAACAAGATAATTTCAGAGAACAGCTCTTGGGTCCTGGTTCCATTATGTTCATGTAGGTGGAAGGATGTGGGACATATTCTCTGGGCCCACAAAGACATTCTTTTGAACAAAAAATCATGGCTTTCTTTGTTTCTCTATGACCACATATAGCAGCAAACATGTTGTCTTAAACCAGCTGCAATTAACCACCTTCTCCCCATTTACATTGTTCCTTAATTCTGGGCTATGTCCTGTTACTTACAGTAGTCTTTCTCGTTAGGGAAAGCACAATATAGAGTAGGGACACGTGTTCCCATTTTCACTGTTTTCCCTCAATGGAAAGAGATATTGAGTAGAAGAGTTCATTACTCTCAACATCCTTTTCCTTGCCTCCCCCAGAGGAAGGACTGAGTGTGCTCTTCTGAGTGTGGGAAACAAGCTGCACCAGCCCCTCTGTACACCTCATAGTAGGGGTACATGTAGCCCAAGTGGTTGAGCACTTGCTTCCCATGTATGAGGTCCTGGGTTTGATCCCCAGTACCTCCTAAAAAAATACTGCTTACTGGTAAACCTAATAGTCAATAAGGAACCAAAGATGGAGAATGATAGGGAGATTCCCATATGGAGAGAGCTCAAGCTGCCCTGCTGGCAGTTAGTGATGCTTACATCCCTCTAATTCTGCTGTTCAAATTGAGGATGCCCTTTAATCTACCACAGCTCAGCTACATTCTGCAACTCACTAGCATCAGTAATAGAAGTAATGATTCAATCTCCATTCCCATGAAACCTCTTTTCCTTTGTTATTTGTTCCATATTTGTTTAGAGAAAGGTGCTACCATTCAACTTACTTGCTCTAACCTCAGAATCTTCTGAATTGATCTGGAAACTGAAAATTGGAAATTAAAGTTTCTTTATTTTTCTATTATGTGTATTTGTGGGAATTTCAATGTGCTGTTGAATCCCAATTATGCCAACATCTGCAGTTCTAAGTTCACTACTTTGGTGCTGAGTCTTGGGAAGTTTTTTCAATAAGCATAAGTTAGTGAGCCTTTTTATCCCAAACTTCTTAAGGCTTTCAATTTTATTTGTTTCCTCCAAAGTCTCATGAATATCCTAAGGTACAACAGATAAGCAACTTGTTATGAATTTCTGCATTCATGCTTGATTTAAGTAAATGTTCTGTGAAGAACCTGAGTATTCACTGAGCCGGGCTCCCACTGCAGGACAAGTTTGAGAAAATACAGCACACAGAGTAGTGAGGACAGACAGGGGCAGTGTGAGGCTGAGTAGGGTTTGCTGGCAGGGACAGTGTTTCCTTTTCTAGGAGCACCCCACATTGCTTGTCTCCCTGAAATCAATTTATATTTGTTACATTGATGGTAGCCCAGGCCAGGGGCTGTGGAATCTGCTTCTTTATCTGCTCATTCCAGAATTAGCAAAAGGGTTCCCATCCCATGCTCTTTCTCTGTCTGTCCTGGCTCTGTATTTATTGTGCTCCACTCCTTATTAGGCTGCATCTAAGTGACTGCATGGCCACCACAAGCCTCTGCTCCATTGTGGTGTGGCATCTTCTGCTTTGGCTCCAGGAACACACAACTATCTTGTTGACATCATGTCCCTTGTTTGCATGAAAGTGCCTCCATTGCCTCTCAATATCCTTTCCCTATTCAGTGTGTCACCCTGTTGGACCACATTTAATTTTCTTGTCCCTCTCCCTAGGGCCAGCCCATCCTTTCCAACAGCTCTCCAACTACCACACTGAAAATTCTTTTGTAAATTGACTTTATGGCTCTAGCTGTTCTCTCTGCTACACCCCACTTGCTTGTAGCACACCTTTGCCTGATTCAGATGTCTCAGTTTCCCCAAACTCACCCAATGTCCTCTAGTCTCACATCATGATATTTATGCATAAAAGGCTAGGATTTCCACATTTAAGTGTCTCCATTCTTCCCTTCACGTCACCAAACAGGTTTCTTTTATGCATTTTTCATTATTTTTATTCTTTGCAAAAGTAGTGATTGTCAATTATGACTTAACATTAGAATGCTCTATGGGTTTTACCATGGACCACTATTCCTTCCACACATTGAGCCATTACATAAGAATATTTGGGAATTCTTGGGTGAATTGGTCTACAGCTATTCTGACCATGTTGTGCATGTGTGTGTGTGTGTGTTTGTATCTCCATATCCAGAATGAAAGAGAAAGAATGATTCCCAGGGCTCTGGGTCTCTGTGTATGCAGGTGTATAGACCATATAAATTAAGAGAGATAAGACCCAGGCTGAGGTCTCGGGAAATTTCTAAAATCACACAACCAACTGAAGTGTGAGCTGCTTTGTCATTAGCCATATGTAATCCATGGAGTAATAAAAAGCTGACGCCCCTTCTCTAGGCCATCTCATGAAACTGGTGACCCCTAATAGAAATACCTGTCATCTGGGGACTCAGCCTGTGTAAGGTTGGGAGACAAAGTTTGTGATAGAGGCAGTGTGAGACCAGACCTTGATCTGTGCCTCAGGGAGCCCAGAAAGGGGCTGAGAAGAGTGGGTTCAGGACCTCCAAGCACAGGAAATTCCTAGGAGCAGGGACAGGAGGGGGTAGGGTTTTCCTTTTAGGGTCTGTGGCTTACTCTGTTCTCACACCCTTCCTATCTTCAAGGGTATGGCTCCCTGCCTGACTCTGAAACTCATGAGTTAGACTTTTAGAGTAAATATCCATAGGACATTGGCAAGGCATAGAATGTCACTGTGGAAGAGTGAAGTAAAAGCTTAACTTTTTCTCTTTTTTTTTTCTGAGTCTTGGGGACCTCAAGACAGCTCTCAGTGTATTTTCTCAACTGACTCAGAAGAGATCTATGGGATTTGGGATTGACTAAAGAGAAATCACACAATTTAAAATGTTGAATGTCCTCTCTGTTGAACTTAAAATCTCTCCATATTCATTAAACAGATCTCTGTAAAACAGATGTTACCATAAGGAAGATGTGCTTTCCCCTTTTCTGCCCATCCCTAATCTTAGATATCCTTCTGCTTTGGGTCCTCCTCTATCTTCTTTCACCTGTACAGTTGTTGATGACTCCCTGGGGTCTTGGGGTCTGGGATATAATCATCTATCCTGGTGTCCCTGTACACTGCACTCAGCTCTATGCAACATTCTTAGTGGGAGGAGAAAAACTAATCGTAGCATCGACCCAAGAATTTCTCTGCTGTTCTCCATGTCATGATCTAAGTGGTCAATGCTCATATAATCTGAGCATGGACATGGACAGATCAGATAAGACAGGGATGTATCATCATGAAATTCACACCTATAAGAAGTGAACAACCTTATGCATGACATTTGCAGAGCCCCTGATTTCCACAAATGTTTTCATTGGTTTCATGAGTGATGAAGAATAGGTAATCCTAAACCTCAGAACACTGTGGTGACTGGGATATGCAAGGACAGTGAGGTTTTGTCTGCAGTGCTTCCAAGACCATTTACAAATGCATCAGCACAATAGGTTTGGTTATTATTAGATATTATTGAATAAATTGAAAATCTTGGTAGTTTATTTAGATTGTGGCAATAACAAGGGCTGTTAAGCATTGGTGGAGGGATAGACACCTGTATCAATTGAAGACATTATTTATGACTTTGTATGAGCAAATATTTTCCTAGATATGACATAGAAAGCTCAAAGCTGAAAAAAATGCAATAAATTGTATTTCACCAAAACAAAATTAAATTTAATATTTGAAAGATTCTCAAATAAAACAAAAGAAAACAAATAAAATGAAAGAAAACAAATAAAAGACAGCATTTTGTAAGAATATTATTAAAACACACATACTTTGTGGATAACTTAAAAGAGAATATATGAAACATTTTACTACACATAAATCTATGAAATGGAAAAGAGATGCCAGAAATAAACTAACACAAATGAATTAAACTGATTTTTGACAAAGTTGAAAGCAACCTCAATGGAAAGAATATAGTATATTTAAGAAATATTGTAGTAATAATTTGGCATTTGTATGGAAATAAAATTGAAACTGAGACCTAAGGAAACATGAAAACTTAAAAAAATACCAGTTCATAAAAGGTCATGGAAAAACTTTTGAAACATAAAACAATAAATTTCAAGAAAAAATATAAGAAATAATCTCCATAACTGTGGGTTCGATGATGAGTTCTTATATGAAACATCAAAATCAGAACCAATGAAAATATATTAAAATTGGAGAGTGTAAGAATTGAAAATTTTGTGTCTCTGGACATAATGTTCAGAGACTTAAAGAAGAAGGATAAACTGGGATAAAATATTGCAAATAATAAACCTGGTTAAAAATCTCATCATGATTCCATAAAGAACTGCATATAATATTCAGGTGGATCCTCTGATCTCAGTTATCTCTGGGCAGGTGGATGTGGAAGTATGGGGGTTTTCTTGTTGGAGTCTGTGGTTTCCTTTCCTAAGATCAAGTCCCTGCCTAGAGTGTCTGTTACCTTTCCTGCATGTGAATTCCCTACACCTGAGCTATCTTATAACTAAGGTGTCTGAGAAATCAGCTCTAGTGCTCCTCTGCAATTATCATTTCAATATTTTAAGATACTGTGTTTTACAGATGCAGAATTTATAATTTCACCCCGTTTCCATTTAAAAATGCAGTTCTTTTTAAAGCTAATTAAGGTTCTTTGCCATGTTCTTAACTGGTTTAAAGGAAGTTTTTGTAAAATGCTTTAGACATGTCACCATCTCCTGAGTCATATCCAAGAATAAACTCTCCCTTCAGCTGAGCTCTGTGACCACAAAAGACAGAGTTATGTATTTCTCTAAGGCTGATGTTTGCCACCCCAGGTGTTTTGATTGTATGGGTAATAGGCATTCATAGCAGGGTACAAGCAATTCAATTTTTTTTATGTGATTCACATCTACTAGGTGTGGTTTTGCTTTACGTCTAAAGGTGACCCAGGCTTTTTTTCTTTGGGAGTGAAGCTCTCCACTTCCAGTAGCTCCATTAGTATGGAAACAGAAGAAGTGCTCCCCACTTCTTCTATAGAACATGACATGTCTAAGTAATGCAAAAGTTTGGTTTTGGAGCATGAATCACAACCTTTAGTGAACATATTGGCCAGTGATGTGCCTAGAGGCAATACACTTGTATTTGCCCACTCCATCAGTGCAGAGGAGCCTCTGAGGCCTGAGGTGCTATGGGCCCCAATTGCCAGTTGGTATCAGAAACTTGGGGGACTTGAGTGGGCAGTCTCCAAGGTACCTACCAGATATGCTCTGTAAGAATGAATTTTACACATTTCATTGGTAGTGTCATCGAATAATGTCTGCATTGTGAGTCGAGTGTGTGTAGAAATGGCTGAGGCTGCCAGTAGTTTCTAAAGGTGGGACCCTACAAAAAGACTTTGTATGAGAGAATTATTTTGTTTCCATGGGCCTGAATGCCTGACAGCCTCCTGACCAATGTCCAAATCAGTGAAAATTGGAAGATTGTGCAACTCTCAGCTTACAGCATCCTGGGAGGCTTAATGGATTGGTTCTACTTCTGCCAACTGTGCAGAGCCCAAACAGCCATCTAGGTTAAGAGGTTATTTGAGGCCAAGTGATATGCCATGTGCTGCCAGTGAGCTACATTGCATACAATAACAGTGTCACAATTACTGAGGTATACTGACTCCATTTCCTTGTCAGACAGTTGTACTAAGGAGCTCCCTACAAGCTCATGTTTGTCCTTTTTAAAGGAATATATTTGGTCACATACAAGGAGAGCCTCTTAATTAAAAAAAAACAAAACAGGGCACCATTGTTTTCCATGCATATTCCAAAGACTACAAGAGATATAATCAGAGGCAGCCAAAGCCTCTCATCTAAAATCCATAACCATTGGGACAAGAACCATGACTTGGTAAGTGGCCTGTTGTGTCAGTATTAAGGTTCATTGTTGAGGCTCTCTCAATTAAGAAACAGCATATGTATGTGTGGGTTTTGTATATGGGCCATTATTAGAGTAGGGGATATTTGTTGTATTATCCTCATAGCATGAATAAAAGGAAACAGATG
The DNA here is from genome assembly GCA_029593785.1 of Cabassous unicinctus. Taxonomy (NCBI): domain Eukaryota; kingdom Metazoa; phylum Chordata; class Mammalia; order Cingulata; family Chlamyphoridae; genus Cabassous; species Cabassous unicinctus. Next base: position 36,526 of record JAQZBX010009594.1, on the reverse strand, counting down.
TGCATATCTTAGTGTTGTGGGAAGCTTGTGTTTGATGGTGATAGGAATTTGTCCACCCCCAGAGGACTAGTTGATGTACATGAATTTGGGGATTTGATTGCCTTTGTATTTTATGGGGTGTTTTTGCACAGCCATGTTCGTATAAATGATGAGTGAGTATGTCTAGGTACTCTCAAAGGCCCTCTTCAGAGTCACTCTTTGTTGGATGACTGAAAAATAGTGCCAGTATCAAAGTTTTTTTTTTTGTTTTTTTACAGTTTATTAAATATCATTTGTTATGGTTTTGGCAGTAGTGATTGGGATTATTTTTCCTTTTATAAAAAAATATGGTCATTGCATAAAACATGTTGGTCAAGTAGGTCACAATAATGCAATTACCTGTGTTTCTGGGTATATATTTTATTAATTAGATGATGGTGGCCATGATTTGTTCACTAAGGTTTGTAAAATTGATGGTTATATGTTCCTCATTGGCAGAGCTTTAATAACTGACCTAAAAGTGTTATTATATGGGAAGGTGGTAGGTATAATGACTTCCTCATTGAGAAGTTCTTGGCCAGAGCCCCACAGGACTTTGTTTCAGGAAATATTGCAAGTTTATTACCTTGATTGGCTGTGGTACTTTCATGGGGGTCACATTTGACATAGTCTAAAAAAGGAGTCAAGGATTTGATCTTATTGCAGGTGATGGGTAAAAGCATCACTAGGTTTAGTTGTCTAATAAAAATGGGCCCAATTGTCACAAATTTCTGGGAGGCTGGGGTCTAGGTCTTTTATATGCAGGAGAAGAAGACTGGCCTCCAGTGAGGGGTTTTCTGTCCTCCAGAAGGGTGGCACCCTGGGCCTGATAAGCCAGGATCTGTGACTCTGATATGAGTCCCACTAATGTCTTGCCAATATGTACACCACATCTATAACATCATGTATATCATGAGCTTTGATGATAAGGTTGAACACAACTAACCAATAAGTTTGGTGTGGGCTCACTGTAAGAAAATTTTCAACTGTTTGTTGTCAAAGGGAGACATTATATGGCATGGAGGTGAACTCTGTCTCTTTTTGTCTGAACACTCAAAGAAATGTTATGCCTATTGAATCATCTCAATATTTTTGAGTAAAAATTGGCCCTCATTAATTTTCTGCCAGTGGACATCTGACTTGGTAGTAATAGCAGGTATTACTATTAGGGTAAACTTTTGTTGGATGGCAGATAAATTAGTGCCAGTATCAAAGTTTTTATTTTGTTTACAGTTCATTAAACTGTGCAATAACTCCCTATGACCACTTGAACACTTCATATTCCATAAAGACATGCCTCAGTTTCACCCTTCCCCACACAGCTCCCCATCACTGACACCCTGCACCACTGCCCCTCCCCTGCAATAGTTGTTAAGAGAACACTTCAAATTTGTATCCTCTACCACAGTCTTCTACTGCCTCAGAGATCACTTCTTCCTTTCTCCAGTGCAGATGTCCCTTATCTCTTTAAATCATTGATTTGACTTTGGAGATTTGTATGAACTTCATTGATTAGTTGTCTCAAACCCTGCATCTCATCTGGGGCTTTGATATGTTCCTGTGCTTGAGCCATATCTTCCTTTTCTTAAGTATCATTTTTAACATTTTGCTGATGTCCTATGCATCTTATTATGATGGTGAGTTACTCTGATGCTCACTTTCTCTTTCTTGTATAGGAATTTAGAAGTGGGAGACAAGTGTTACTGCTGTTCTTTGATTCTTGTTTCAACCTGTCTTAGCTCTTTATAATTTTCCATATTTAGTTGCTCAAGTCTGGACTATGGACACAGTAATGGGTTGCAGACAAGCTCCCAAGAGCCTTGGGGGGAAAGTCTGTAAATGTCAAAAAAGCCATTTTTATTTAATTTCATTTCCCTTGCATGCACTTCCTTGATCTGCCAGCAGATGTCAAACTTCAGTAGGCCTATCAGATCAAGCCCTCATCAGAATGTGTTGGCTGTAACACCCACTGCAAAAGTGTGCTGAGGAGCCCGCCTCAGGGCTATTTGGAGGCTACCAAATGAAACTTTCTTAGAAGCTATTCTCTTCACTTTCCCAGAAGACCCCTCACTGAAGGGCCATGAAAGACCCATTAAGATTAAGTTCCTAGCTCAGGAGGATGTGTAGTGGAAGTTGGAATGGGATTTCAAATCTGAAGCAGCTTTTTCCCCACTCAGACAGGGTCCTTCATGCTAAGTGACTCTAAGGATCTTTGCTGATTCAGAACATCAGATATTTTATTTATGGAAGTCAATATTGACTGTCTATCCCTATCTGCCCCAGGTATTATTTTTCTCCCCCGCCCCCTTTTATTTCTAACATAGAGCACTTTATTATAGGGATTGTTTCATCCCAGATAAACTGGCAACCTCATCCTGAACCAGAGTATTATTTCTTGATGGATCCTTTGTTTTTAATTCATATCACTGCACAATATCATAATTGTCAATTTTATGAACATTTCATGCATTAAATCACATGCTTTTTGTATCTCAGTTCTGAGCCAAACTTAGAAGGGGCTCAGAATCTTTTCTGACAAATTTCCCTAATTGAGGTTATTTCAAGGATCTAAATTTTGTATAACCTGAGAAACTGTGGACCTGCCAATGAGGGAGTCCATAGATTACCAGGGGGATTCTCCCCCACCAGAAACATTTAGCAAAGCCAGGAGACATTTTTGGTATTCTGGAGCTTGGGAAATGTACTGTTGGCAGCTATTGCACAGAGTCCTGGGAGGCTGCTCAACGTCCTACAATGCACAGTATCTTCAAACAACAAAATATTATCTCGTGTGCAATGTCAATAGTGAAAGGCTTGATGATTTCTGATACAAAGACTCAATTCTGTCCAAAATTCATAGAAATATATGATTGTAGAAGATCATATATTCTTTGTATGTAATTTATCCCTTGGTAAAACTGGAACAAAACAAACCCAAATCTGACTTTGCATGTGTTCCAAAGGCCCTCTTCACATGTGTGTTATGTCACTTGTGCATGGTGAGTGTGATCCTCCAAGATCTTGACATGCCGTGGCAATCCAGAGACAGCTCACCATGTGGACACAGCAGTATGTCCATCCAGCCAATAGTTACTTTCTCTGTGGGGAAAAGAGTACATAGGGTGATGTCCCCAGTCATGTTGTCCTGCCAAAGCTGCTTTCTCTGTGAGGCAAATGTATAGAGGTTGATGTCCCCAGTCAAGGTGTTCTGTGCCCTGACCCAGATGTCAAGAGCCTCAATGTTCTGCTTCCTACTGAAAAGGAAACAAGACCACACCAATTCTCCCCAACAGGAACCCCAAGCTTAGAAAATATGTATGGTCATTAAAAACCCGGACACCCATCCTGGCCTAAAGAGGGAATGGCGCCACTCGTGCTGGGAAAAGGTCAATCACTCCCCACTCCCGCTGAGATGATAATAGCAAATATCCACTTCTGTAACTCGGCTTGCTTGCTTTGATCAGACCCCTATATAAAATATATATGTTTATACCTACCAATCCTGTCTCGTGGTGTGCGCGGAAAAGTTTGGCAAGCGTGGGAAGAAAGTCTATAATGGCTGAAGCCTCCAGATTTTAGGCACGACTCTTACTAAGGAGCATGCCTTGGCCAGTAATAAAGGTTCCATTAATTTTTTTTCACATGGGAGTTGTTATTTATATGAAGTAATCCACTTCAATTACAGGCCATGTATTTGTGATGGGTGTCTGGTAATTGTGTATCTCCATTAGAGTAGACACACTGGCAAAATTTCCAAAGGCATCCTTTTTCCTTGGCTGCATCGACCTCCCTTACCAGCTCCTTCAGGAACTTTTCATGACCTAGGTATAGAAATCCCCTTACTTTGTGAAGTGGGACCCAGGAAGTAGACCGTGATCTCCTAAGGATCTACCTGCATCCTTCTCACAGAGGAGCCCCAGAGACAGGGAACTCCCCTAGCCCCTTTGGCTTTTACATACAAAAGTTCCTCCCACATGCAAATCATCACTTTGGTCAAGTGAAGAAAGCACAGCACATGTGGACTTAAATTCAGGATCCTCCTCAACTCACAAAACATTGTCTGCAAATCATGTGCTTCATAGAAAGGAACATGAAACCCTTGTGGCTCTTCCTGTTTCTACTGGTAACTCCCAGAGGTGAGTGTCTCAGCATTCAGGCCTGAAGGTAAAGGGGATGCTGCCTCTGAGCACAGGACCCACTTTTCTCCTTGTCCTCAGGTGTTCTGTCTGAGGTGCAGCTGCAGGAGTCAGGTCCAGGACTGGTGAAGCCCTCCCAGACCCTGTCCCTCACCTGCTCTGTCTCTGGATTTTCCATCACAACCAGTGCTTGCTGCTGGCATTGGGTCCATCAGCCCCCAGGGATTGTGCTACAGTGGTTATCTAGAATATGATATGATGGTGGTAATAACTACAATCCATCCCTCAAGAGCCTACTCTCCACCTCAAGAGACACAACCAAGAACCAGTTCTCTGTGCAGCTGAGCTCCATGACTGCTGAGGACACAGCTGTGTGTTATTGTGCAAGACTCACAGTGAGGGGAAATCAAAGTGAGCCCAGACACAAACCTCCCCATGGAGGAGGAGGCTGAGCTTCAGGGGTGCTCGGGGCCCACCCACAGAAGAGACCCAGCTGCAATGAAGATTTGTGGAAACCACTGATTCCTGTATTAATATATGGGTTTGCCTTGTTGCTTAAAGAATTGAAACCCTAGGGATTCTGCACTGCATCTGTTCTAAGTAAGGCCATAAGGTTTCCAAGTTTCAAACAACGAAAATAAATTTGCAATGCTATTCTATATTATAGGATATTTTATTCAAACACATAAAGTATTTTTCTTCATTTTGTTCTTCTGGTTTAGACTGGAAGTATGAAAAACCTTCATTCAACTAACACTGTGACACTCAGCACTTAATTCTCAGAATCTAATTGTCCTGGCTGTGCCCAGGCAAAATATAACAATAATAATAATAATAGTAAATGTTGAATTTGCATTATTGTTTAGTCTACATTAGGACACATTATTTTATGGTAGAATGATTTTATCTGAATTGAAAATTTAATGCCCACTTTTACTTTAGTGAGTGTTCAATATATATATTGGCCTTAAAATGACAGAGTTTTATTCTCTCACAGCTCCAGTGGCCAGAAGTCTGAAATTAAGGTGCTGGAAAGGCCATGCTACATCTGAAATCTGCAGGGGAGAGGGCTTCCTTGCATCCTCTAGTGTCTGGTGTTTGCTGGCAGCCCTTGACATGCCTTAGCTTGAAGATACAGCACTCCCATCTCTGCTGCCATTGTCAGTGACATTCTCCCTGGTGTCAGTTTGTGTGTCCTGATTACCTCTTCTTATAAGGATGCAAGTCATATTTGATAAAAGTCACCCTCAATCCAGTGTGGCTTCATCTTGACTAATGACATCTTTAAAGACCCTATTTCCTAAAAAGGTCACATTCATGGGATTTGGAAAATTCCTTTTGAGGTACAAAGTTCAACCTGTATATTTATCTCTTTCCTCTCCCAGGCTATTCAGTATTACTGGTTCCCTGGCAAAAGGCTCCCCACCATCTGGTTGAGCCCAATGACATCATTTAGAAAGAGCAAAAAGAGGAGGCAACCCACCACGGCTCTGGGTGCATCATCCAGGAGTCTCATCTTGTTTTCTCCATCATGGACAGGGCTCATTAAGGCTGTATATGATCCCAATCCACAGTAGGCTGACCCATAGAAGTCAGCTCACTTGATGGACTTGGAAATACCACCTGTATCTCATTGGTTGCAGATGCCTCATGGAGTCAGAGCCTGGCCACATGTCAGGAATCCTGGAAGGTCTTCTTGAGCCATCACCTCTAGGGAAGGTGCTGAACTGTCCTGAGAAATTAAAAATAAAAAAGGAAATGTGGGACATGGCATATCTGAACCTTGTTATTTTGCTGATTGATGGACCTTTGTCTCAGGAGGAGCTCAGGCTCTCTTGCCTCAATTGTGAACTCTGGGGCGGTCCCTGAACTGTCTCTTCCTTAAGTTTGTAAACACCCAGTGATTTGGCAGATAAAAAAAGTAATAACAAAATACCTCTCCCAGTCTTTGCAAATTCTTTCTGCATTGCATGAATTAGTTTTGAGATATTTTAAATTTTTATTTTTTAACTTCATTTTTAGAGAAGTTTTAAGTTTACATTTAAAGAAAAATTACACCAAAAGGGTAGGGAATTCTCATATAAACCCCACTCACCCACACACCTAGTTACCCCTATTATTGCCCTCTTAAATTAGTATGGTACATTTGTTACAGTTGATGAACCAATATTAAAGCATTGCTACTAACTAAAGTCTATAGTTTACATTATGGTTTATACTTTGTGCTGTGCAGATCCATAGGACTTGACCAATGAGTAATGTCAGGTGCCTGTCATTGCAGTTATTATACAGAGGAATCTAACCATGAAATAAGCCAGAGACAAAAGGACAAATATTGCATGATCTCACTGATATGAACTAAGGAGAGTGAGCAGATTCATAGAGGTAGAGTCTGGAAGATAGGTTGCTAGAAGATATGAGTTTTGACGCTTTAAAAAAGAAAAAGCTTATCCATTGTAGAAAGTTTTGAATGTACAGAAAACAAAAATAAGTTAAATATTACCTATATTTTCACCATCACAAGACACCTATATTTAACATTTTTTAATACTTTGAAGTTATACATACACATATTTTTGTAGGAGTTCATATTGTATATACATATATTTTTAGCATATTAATTGAGATATAATTTGCATGCTGGGTAATTCATCCATGAAAACTGTAAAAGCCATTTTTTTAGTATATTCACAAGGTTGTGCAGTCACCACCACAATCTAATTTTAAAATACTTTGGCCCCATTCCAAAAGAAGCCCTATATCCACTAGCAGTCACTCCATACTCTCCCCCTCCACGAGCCCTAGGTAATCATGATTCTATTTTCCTTCTCTATAGATTTCCTATTCTGGATATTTCATACAAACGGAATCACATAATATGTAGTACTTGTGACTGCTGCCTTCTACTTGCCATCATGCTTTCAAGGTTGAGCCGTATTCAGCATATATCAGTATTCCAATCCTTTTTATTTATGAATTGCATTGTATGGCTTTATCACATTTTATTTATTTATTTATTTATCAGTTGAGGGACATTTAGTTTGTTTGTGCACCTTGGCTATTATGAATAATATTTGTTATGAAACTTCATATGTAAGTGTTGTGTTCATATAGGTGTTTATTTCTCTTGGATAAAGTACCATATCACTACATATTTTTATGTTACTATTTTTACATTAAAATATCATGAATATTTTTCTATCTTCTTAATTATTATTCAAAAATTTCAATAAATAAACTAAATGTTTTTATAGATCATGTTTATAAGGTGTTGTTTTCTATTCCATTACCTACTGATGGCTGTTTCCAAAAGTTTTGTCATTATAAACAATTTCATAATAAATGTTCTCATAGCTGAATATTTGTGCACATCCATAATGATTTCTTTCTAATAACTTCTTGCTTATCATATTTTTCAACTTTTCCCAAAGAATAGTTGTAGTATTTTATGTCACCAATATTTTAAAGGCAAATGAAAAGACTTACTTTCCCTTTCAACACTAAGTATGTCGACTTTTAGTATTTGTAAATCTTATTGATGGAAATGGTATTTCGTTGTTGTTTTCATTTGCAATTTTTAGCTACTATGTTTTGAAAATTTTCCTTTATCCTTTCTTGAATTTCTGTGGGATTTTTTTACATTTCTGTTTTAATGGTCATGCCTTTTGAAAGTTTTACTGCTGTTTCATATATTTCAAAGTAGGGTAAGTGTTACTAATTAGGTGAAAAAAATCTATCAACATTTAGTAAATTATCCTAGTATCTTTTTTTTTTTTTTTACACTGGTTCAAAATGCTATCTTTAGCCTCTACTATATTCTCATATTTTCTTTTCCATTTCACTGGACTTTCTGTTTTTTCCCTACATCAGTATACTCATTAATTTTTAGAGCTTTATATTTTCCTCATTTTCTAGAGTAAATATCCCCTTTTTACTCTGAATAATCATGACTTGGCTATTTTCATTGATTTATTGTCTGTAACTTAATATTAAAATGATTTGTCAAATTCCAAATGAGGAAATCATCCTGTGACTCAATTTGGAATTATTTTATATTGTAGGTTAATTTGGGATGAAATGGCATGTTTATTTCTAGGCACATAGTATGTGTTTGCATTCCTCAAAATGAAAATGATTTTACCACATTTTATGAATTCTGTGCAAGTAAATATCTTCCAAACAAAGCCATCAAGTCATTGAAGTGTTTTAATATCTCATGTTTCTATGATTTTTATTATTGTTTTACATGTTCTTATAATTTAAACTATATTGCAATATATATGTGGAATAAATATTAAATTTTGTGGCTTTTATCAATACTTTATGCCTTCATTTTATTAATGTGTACCTTTTCCATATAATCCAGTTGTTTCTGATATCAGTACTGTTTAAATAATTTATTTAGGTTTGTTTAATTTTTTTTTCTATTTTTTAAAATTTATTGACGTATATCACTCATACATGAACATACATAAATAATAAGGGTATTTTAATAGTTGTGAATTCACAAAACAAACATACATCACTTCATACAGGGCTCTTATACCTCACCCTATCACCAATACCTTGCATTGGTATGAAACAATTTTAACTAATGATTAAAGAGCGTCTTGAAAATATTATTACTAATGAAAATATTTCCCCAACACTATTATTACCCTATTATTATTATTATTATATCATTTATACATGAACATACATAAGCAATAAGTGTATAATAAAAGTTGTGAACTTAAAAAGCAAACATTCATGCATCATACAGCGGTCCCATGCATCAACCCTCCACCAACACCTTGCATTGTCATGAGACATTTGTTACAAATTATGAAAGAATATTGTCAAAATCTTACTACTAATTATAGTCCTTATATTACATTTGGTGTATTTCCCCCCCAACACACCCTATTGTCATTTTTAAAATATATTTTTATGACAGAACTTGTAAACTTACAAAACAATCATGCACATGTGAAGAATTCCCAAACAACACCCCTCCATCAACACACTACACCCTGGTGGAATATCTGTTACAGATTATGAGATAATATAATTCAATTATTACCAGGTCCACAGTGTACATTTGGTAGACCTTTTCCATACTGCCCTATTATCAACACAGTATATCTTTGGCACAGATGCAAGAATAATACATTATTACTGTTAACCACACTCCATAGGTCACTCCAGTTGTATTTTTCCATGCTTCTCCACACTCCCACCATCCTGCAATACTGACGTATGTCTGATCTAGCTCACAAAGGACACTCTTGCGTCTGTACCATTAATGCCTATTCTCATCCACCTATGAGTTTACTGTGCTATCCAGTCCCTAGATTATTCTCTATCTTTCTGTCAATTGACATTTACATCCCTAGACTACCATTTTAGGCCACATTCCCATTTATAAACCAGCTCTTCCTCACTATAATATGTTACCATCAACTCTGTACATTTCCACACTTTCACAGTAAAGCTAATTAAAATTTCTACATGCATTAAATATCAGTAGCCCATCTCAGTCCTCCTCTTATCTACTTTAAGAATCCACCACCTACCACCAGGTCTTGAACATATTTTCCTACATTTTCTTCTAGAAGTTTTATGGTTCTTGCTTTTATATTTAGGTATTTGATTCATTTTGAATTAATTTTTGTATAAGGTGTGAGTTAGAGGTCCTCTTTCCTTCTTTTGCTATGGATATCCAATTTTCTCAGCACCATTTGTTGAATGGACGGTTCTGCCTGAGTGGGGTGAGTCTGACAGGCTAGTGAAAAATAACTTGACCATATATGTCAGGGTCTACTTTTTTAACCTCAATTCAGTTCCATTGGTCTATGTGTCTGTCTTTATGCCAGTACTATGCTGTTTTTATCACTGTGGCTAAGTAATACAACTTAAAGCCTGGAAATGAGAGTCTTCCAACTTCACATTTCCTTTTTAAGATGTTTCTGGCTATTTAGGACCCTTTAGCCTTCCAAAAAATGTGATAATAATGTTTTCCATTTATTTTTAAAATGATGGTGGAGTTTTTATTGAGATTGCATTGAATCTGTATATCAATTTGAGTAGAATTGACATCTTATTGATACTTAATCTTTCAATCCATGAGGATAGAATATTCTTCCAATTATTTAGGTCTTTTTTATTTCTTTTAATAATAAGTTGCCACTGTGGATTGGCATGAAAAAAAAGGATAAGGCAACACCAAAATGTGTTCCCACATGAATACATTAAAAAAGTGAATACATTCATAACTAACTTTTCTGGGGGGTTGTGTGTGTGTGTTCCTGTGGGAGTAGAGACATTTGACCCTAATTCCAAAATCATATTTGATCATTGATTACATCACATTCTTGCCCTGCTCCTTCAGGCCATTTCTGGCCTGGATCATGTGTTAGTGTGGTAGGTGAAAGAATTGTGTTCTCTGAGGGCACAGCTTTCACCCTGTTCCCTGGTGAGCCCCAGGGACAGGACCTACACTCCCTCCCTTTCACCTTTATTTAATAATATACCTCACATATGAAAATTGCCATTCATAGAAACAGATGAAACATACCACCCATTTAACTAAATCCAAGGCCTGTTATGTTCTTTAAAATACTTTCTGGAAATCACAGACCTAATTTTAAGAAAGTGCATCCCATGTCATTCTTCCTCTTTCTGGTGACACTCCCACATGTGAGGGTGTAGGGGAGAGAGAAAAAAATCAAATTACTAAAATAAAGATTGAAAATCATATATTACTGACAACTTTACTAAAATAAATGAATGTTTAAAGAAATAATATGAACAACTGTGTTATGAAATTTGAAAAAAAATAATGAAATGGACAAATTTCTATATACACTCAATTACCAAAACTGAAGAAGAAACCAGAAATCCGAATAGATCTTAAACAAGAGGAAATTGATTCATTAATCACAGCCTTCACAACAAAATACAGGATCAGCTGATTCCACTGGTGAAGTCTGCCCAACATTTAGAAGACAATTAAAAATCCTTCAAATTCTAGTAAACAAAGGAAAACCTATAAAATTATGTGGTGCAAAGTGTAAACCATATTGTAAACTAATGACCATGATTAGTAGCAATGCTTCAATATTTGTTCATCAGTTGTAACAAATGCACCACAATAATGAAAGATGTCATTAATGGGGAAAATTGTGGGAGGGGAAGTGGTGGGTTATATAGAAATCTCCTATATTTTTGTTGTGACTTTTATGTAATCTAAAGCTTCTTTAAAAATCAAAAGGAGAAGAGAATAGAAACTTCCTAATAACCTACAAGTCCAGCATTGCTCTGATACCAAGGTCAGAAAAAGATACCATAAGAAAATAGAAATATGCTGCATATTAATTTTAATATTCTTTATGAATTTAGGTGCAAAAATACTCAATAAAATATGAACAAATCAAATCAGCATCATAGTTATATTTATAGACCTTAGTTTGTGGAATGTATTCCCTGAAATCAAGGATGTTCCATCATGGAAATATACTGAGGATTGCTCAATGCATTACAATACATAAATAGAATGAAGGGAGATACATAATTGTCTCACTTGATATATAGCATGTGACAATGTCTTATAGGTTTTATTGTCAAAGCACTCTGTCTTCTAGGAATACTAAAAGGACATTTATGATAAAGGAAATTTATGGAAAAAATCAGCTAATATCATAATTAGTGGTAAAATATTTAAAGCTTTCTCCTTAAGTTAAGGAAAAAGACAAGGATTGGATAGACTGACATGATGGAGATACATTGAAATCAATAACGTGCTGTGAAATGCCAGAGAATCCTGCATGAACCCTGGTCCTCTCTGCTTCTTTATTTAAAATTCTCAAATGCAGCAAATCCAAGGGATGTGCTCATTACTACAAAGTGGGGGTGCAAACCTCACTAGGTATGTCCCATTTTGACACAGGACAGATTGAGGAGAGCTGTCAGCTCCAGTGTTTAGGGTGCACAAGCCCAGATATGGGGATCACTATTTGCAGGCATGTGCTTCCTTTGGGCGTGTTGTCCAGCCCTTCTATGCACTGTTTGAAAATTTCATCTGGAAAATGGAGGTGACACTGATAACCCCTTCATAAAGTTTCTGTACATATGCATAAATGAAACAAGATAATGGATGCTAAGGGTTCACACTAGCAAAATCACCCGATATCATATTGTCCTGAATGCCATCATTGACTCCAACTCTCCCAGGCAATTCCTATCTGATCTGGGCATATCCCTCCCACACGATCTCCAATGCCAGAGCTTCTCATAGAGTAGGAGGACATGGAAATCAGGCCTGTCAGTCTACCTATGAAAACCATCCCATCCCTGACCCTGCAGAACAGAGAGAGGAGCCCCAGTCCTGGGATTCTCTGGTGTTCCAGTTTTCCTGAACAGAATATGTGTGCTTATAAGTGTGTTGTGTGAGTTGCAGCTGGTGGAGTTGAGGAAGGCTTGGAACAGCCCAGAGGCTGTCTGCAACTATCCTGAGCAGCTTCTGGGTTCACCCAGCCAGGCAGAGTGAGCCCAAGTACAATTCACCCCCAGGGTGGCAGGAGTGGACTGGACTGCAGGGAGCTCAGGATACCAGGTACAGGTGCAGATGGGGGTTAAGGGCTGGTTTCCTTAGTCTGGGGCTTAATCTCCATCTCACAGTAGTTCTTAAGAATGCCTCTAGATTTATAATGCTTCTGTTTCATTGATGTCTCTGAGTGAGATAAGTTTCATAGTGAAAGAAGGAAACATTCCTGCATGCATGCAAAACAGGATGTCCTTCATGGAGGCAGAAATGGCTCTGCCAGTGGTCACCAGGAACAGATTTCTGAGCAGCCTGGTGAGCCCTTTCCAATCAGACCCAGGGCAGAGACCTCCAGGAATTCCATGACTAGAACATATTTGACATTCAGATTTGAGCCAAGAGGGAGGTTAGGCCAGGATAAGTAACCTATATATCCTAATGGGTTTCATACATGACCACTTGGACTCATACAAAAGTGTGCATATCAGACTGAGCACTGATTCAATTGTATCTTTTCCTACAAATCCATTTTCTTTCCTGCTAGTCTTTGTTCTCATATCACTCTGTTCCTACTGGTCTCTGGCAATGCCTTTAGTAAATCACGAGTCTCAGAACCTTTACTTTTCACTCAGGTTGTGACTCAGGCTGTGTTTCCTACAGGAACCTGCAAAAGCTGAGGGACTTCCTCACCCATCCCTGATTGAGATCCTCTTCTCTGACCCTGAGTGAGGACTCATGTGGGAACTGCAAATGGCCATTAGTAGAGGAATGGATAACATTGTCCAAAATTTGATGTGACTGGAGACTTGATTTATTCTGCTTATACAGGAGTCCTGGCTTTCATCCAACAATTCTGTCATAATCATTGATGACTTTGGGGACTAGGGCAAGTCCTTGTTATGTCCTGTTGCTGCCACCCCAACAGGGAACATGGCTAGGAATGAAAGTCTGACTATATTTATTACTAAATCTATACCAGAGAGCATTATATTGCCAGTTTTCAATATGTTGCATTCAAATTCCCTTCATAATAAATACTTATATATATTGACTAGGGTTGGCACAATGTCTTTATTTCCAAAACCACACATGACCATTGGTTTCATCTGAATTCCTGTCCAGCTCATTCAGTACATTTCTTGCCTGGGAGGAGAGGAAATTAGGCCTAGTGAGGGGCAACCCAGGGAAAGGAACTGTGTATTCTGAGGCCTCAGCCAGCATCCTCCTACCAGGATGTCCATAAGACAATGGTCTCCCCTCATTCACTGTCATTTTACAAAGAGTTACCTCCCAGATGCAAGTCAACACATGGGCAGACAGATGCAACCACAGCAAAAATTCACTTAAATTTAGTTTCCTTCTTGTCAGCTAACACATTTTATGGACATCATGGACCTTGTCCAGAAGAACATGAAATCCTTGTGTTTCTTCCTCTTTCTGGTGGCAGCTCCCAGATGTGAGTGTCTCAGGGGTTCAGACAAGAAGGTAATGGGGATGATTTCTCTGAGCACAAGACTCATGGTGGTTCTCCTCATCCTCAGGTGTCCTGTCCCAACTGCAGCTGCAGGAGTCTGGACCTTGCCTGGTGAAGCCCTCATAGACCCCACCCCGCCCCTTACCTGTACTGTCTCTGGAGTCTCTTTAACCAGCAGTCATGTGAGCTGGATCCACCAGGCTCCAGGAAAGGTGCTGGAGTGGTTTGGCGGGATAATCAGTGGTGGAAGCACAAACTACAATGCAACTCTTCAGTGGTGACTCAGCATCACCAGAGAATCCTCAAAGAATGAAGTTTAATGCTGAGCATCCTGAGAGATGAGGACACAGCCACTTATTACTGTGCCAGACACACAGTGAGGGGAATTCACTGTGAGCTCAGACAAAATCCTCTCCTCAGGGCACAGCAGAGGGCTGGGCTGCATAGAGTTCTCAGAACACCAGGGGACACTCAGAGGCCTACCCCAACAGCAGGTGCAGACAGGTGCTGGGTGGAATTTCTTGGCCTTACCCAGGGTTCCCTCTTCTTGCTCCACAACATAGAACTCCAAGAGAACAGTCCTTGCTTCTTTTCTAAGCAGTGCTATGATGAATGCAAGATTCAAATGCAGAATTATTTTTTATTTTACTAAATCTGTGTGAAAATTCAGATATATATGTTATTTTAACATTATATGTTATTTTAACATTATATGTTTTATGTGAGACAGGTAGGTTATCATAAAGAAATTGTCACACCCTTAATTCTCCCCAAACAACCACAGACTTCTGAGGGCCAATGTTACCTGACAGAACTCACAGGGACACAGTCTACTCAGATGGGTGCTTGGACCTCATATTCCAGCACAACCTGGGAAACTGGACTTGACTTCAAATGCCTCCACTCTGTCCCACATCTCTGTGTGAGAAACAGTTTTCTCATTGTGCATCCTGTCTGTAAGGTGTGACTGCTCCTGGTTTCAGTCCTTTAGTCCTATGTGCAACTATAGGTTCCAGGCCAAGGGCAAGAACAACTGTCCTGATCACAACTATCCCCTGAAACATACCCGGCTCCTTACTTGTTTTAATTTCTGATCTAATTGTCCTGGACAAAGACTGAGAATATGGACAATCTTGAAATTCTATCCAAGTCTCCCAGTTCCATCTCCAAATGCAGCAATTGTATTTGAGGGTATTTCTGCCTCTCCCTAGGCCACCTAGGTTCCAGTATCTTTTTCCAAGTTGTTTCCTCCAAAGCTGTATGTTTTTTCACCAGTGTCTTCAACTGCCCACCTCAAAGTTCTTCATGTCCATGTTAAGGCTTTCATTCCTCACTGAGGATAGAATATGTGGTTCTGGACATACTTTCCATGACGGCCTCTGTTTTCTCCCTCTTTCTATTGGATCTCAACAGTGCCCATAAAGTACTCATTTTGCTTACTTTCAAAAGGCAGGTTAAATGTTGTTCTGTAGTGGAGCTAGGGAGGTTGCTGTGGGTGTATTCCTACAAAGGATGCTGGCCTTCTCCCCAAGCACCACTTGGAGAGTGGAGTATTTTTGTTTTGAATGTTTTTTGCTGTGTTTTTCTGTGTGTATATGCCCTAAATCTGCAGGAAAAGCATGTAATACAGTAGTGATCTGGCCCCTGGAAAATTCACTCTAGCAAATTTACTTGTAGTTAAATTTGACTTTATCAAAATTTATAACCTAGGGATTTAAGGGAATTAATATTAAGTGTGTAAAGATAAAACCCATAGAATGGGAGAAAACATTTATAAATCATACATCTTATAATGGACTTGTATAGAATTTGTTAATTACTCACATACTAACAAAAATGGCTCAAAGAAGATCTAGAAATGGTTAAAAAGTAAATGAAAATTAATGTTGCATGATTTGTCATCATGGAAATATAAATTAAAACTACAATGCAATACATTTTAACACCCTTGAGGAAGAGTAGAATAAAAAATTAGGATAGTGACAATTATTTGAGAGACTATGGAGAAATAGGGACCCTATTACAATGGTGGAGGGAATGGTAAATGATCAAGCCTCTTTAAAAAATTGACCTGCAAGCCCTCAAATTATTTAAAATTTTTTTTTCCTATGTACTCACAATTCCACTTCCAGGTATATACACTAAAATATTGAAAACAGAGGTTTAAATATATACATGTGCACACCAAAGTTCATAGCAGCATCATTTACAATCCCAAAGTTGTAACAGTCCAATTTTCATCAATAGATGAGCAGATAAGCAAACCAATACTCACAATGGAATATTATTCACTTGTACAAAGGAAAGACTCCTGCTGTAACAGGGATAAACTTTGAAACATGTTTTTGAATTAACTGGTCCAAATACCAAAGGAATAATATTGTACATAGAATATTGTACATAGAATGCCTAGAATATGCAAATCCATTGACACTGGAAGTATATTAGAGGTTAACAGATTCAGGATCCAATAGGGACTTAATTCTGAATGCATACGTTCTGTTTGATGAGATTTGATTTTTGTCAATGTTTCTTGGTGCATAAAATTGCAAATTTAGTGATTATCCTTCAATTGTACACATGAAAGTATAAAGTGAGAATTTTTTGTTATATGTATGTCATGTAAATTGATTTTGGTACAAAATAGAAATGAATATTGATATTCACTATCATGTGTTTGAACCTTGAATACAGCATGAAAGCTGAAAGAAGTCAGCCATGAATTTCCATATAATTTATGATTCCTTTCATATTAAATACTAGAATAAGAAAATCTATAGGGATAAAAAGTAGATTTATTGTTTATTAAGGCTACATAGGTGGTAGAAATGAGGATGTTTGGTAGGGTGTATGATTTTTCTTTGGGAGTTAATAATCAGAACTTAATATTGACTCTGGTGATGGTAGCCCAGATTTTTTTATAAAACAATAGAGATCAAATTTTATTCTTTAAAAGGGTGGACTTTATGGTATATGATTTATATCTTAATAAAACTATTTTTTAGAAAGAATATTAATTGTTCCCTGGAGAGAAGAGAAGGTGCAGAATGATGAAATTATAGAGCAATGAGTGAAAACATTTAAGGGTTCCCTATTGTGATGGTGGTGTTGGTTACAAATGTGTAAAAAATGTAACTACTTACTGAATGTTACATTTAAATATGTGGTGATTATCATGACCTGGAAAATGTCAAAGAGTACTTTAAAAACATCTGCTGCACACTAGCTTTCTCTAAATTCTTTAAACACTAAGATTGCAGCAACATCAGCAATTTTCTTTAATATATATATATATACTTTTTAGATTTTTTTAATTTTTATTTATTTATCCCCCCCTTGCTGCTTGTGCTGCTGTGTCCATTCGCTGCGTGTCTTCTCTGTGTCTGCTTATCTCCCCCTTGCTGTGAGGTCTTTCCGCATCAGCCCACGGCGCCGCGCGAGCAGGCCTGCCCTCACAAGGAGGGGCCGAGAAGCGAACCCGGGGCCTCTCATATGGTAAACGGATGCTCTATCCATTGTGCCACACCCACTTCCTGCCCTGAGGTTGCTGCATCAGCCCACCACACCGCTCAGGCCGGCGTGCCCTCACAAGGAGGCCTCGGGACGCGAACCCGGGCCTCCCATATGGTAAACAGGGGCTCTATCCATTGAGCCACACCCGCTTCCCAGCAATTTTCTCATTACACAAAAGGAGATGCTACAAATCTCTCTAGACATGATCCACTCTGTCCTCAAGTTGGTTCAGGGGAACCATAGTGTCTAGTGGTGATAAACACAGGCTGAATCACTGAGGTTCACCATCTACAGCATCAGACCTTGAACATGTTGCCCCACCACTGTAACTTTCTGTTTGAAATTTTACATCTGTAAAATGAAGGTGACACTGATACCTACTTCAGAAAGTATCTGAACATATATAGAAATGAAATATGACCAAGTATTCTAATTGTTTAGTCCAGCCCAGTCAAATAATAATATTGTTATTTGATATAATAATAAATACAGTCATTTTCACCCAGAAAATCCAGGGTACCCATACCTGTTCTAGGGCACTTCCCTTCTCCAAAGCTCCATCCCAAGAGCTTGCAGTTTATTAGGAGGATGTGCAAATAGTTTCAATAGTTCCAGAGACACACACATCATGGAGTCTGTCCATGCACATAATCACCACATCTTACCAAAGAATGCTGTTCCTCTCCAGAGCACAGCCAGTGCATCTAGTCATTGAATTATGCTATGGATTTGAGCTTTTCTTAAAGAATGAATGAAGAGTAGTAAATTTAAGCTAACATGATGAAAATGCTGTATGATGAAACTTCACAAAATGTAAGATGAACTGGCTTTATTAAATATTAGTCAAATTAGACTTCATTACAATGACTCTTATGAGAAAAAAAGAGGCAAAATTTTTAGTGATAAAGGAAGGCTCATTTAATCAAGAAGTAGAATACAGTGCCAATTGCATATGACTCCAATAATGGAGCTTTAAAATACATAAAATTTAAAAAATGACAGTTCTACAGGAGTGAAATCTAAAATTAGAGAAATTCCTTTTTTTCAATAATCAACAGAACATTAAACAAAAATAATTAAAAGTATAGAAGGTTTGAACAACATTTTCCACAGATTACCTCATTGGCATTGTGGAAATACATGAAGAATATCAAATGATAACAATCCGAGGGTATTTATTCAGGCCTTGCTCCCTGAATTCAGCCACTATCACTTGTATTCAGCAAGTGTTTCTTCTATCTATTGGTTTAAATCACCATTTTAGTGATATCTTTTATCATATCTATTGACTTATTTATTGTTTGCTTTTGTATTAACATTTTGTGGTTGCTATAAGATTTACAATCAGCATTTTTAATCATCTCCTTGACTCCTAAATATGTTCAATCACTTCGTGTGTGTGTAAGCACACTGACAGCATATTTACAAATCCTCCCTTTCCTCCCTTGCACCCTTGTTTTCACCAATTTTTATGCCTATTATAAACATACAATGTCTGTCATTTTTATTGCTTTAACTAGCTACCTTATAAAGCAATTAATATGACAAAACCGTAAATTTCACAACCATTTTTTAAATTTTTGCACTCAATTTATATATATTGAAATTTCTGACATGAGAATATTATTTTTTCCTGAAAAACACCTTTATGCATTTATAGAAGGTTGGTGAAGCTGGAAGTAAATTCTCCCAGTTTCTGCCTATTTGCGCAATTCCAATTTAAATGCTTTTTTTTCATTGGGTAAAGAAATCTGGGTTGTTTTACTTTTTCTTTCCTCAATAATTTATTGTTCCCTCTTGCTTCCATGGTTTTCATGACCAGTCTGTTGTATTAACTTTCTAGTTCCTCTGAGAGCAGTGCATCATCCACAGTCATTGCTTCTCTTCATCACTAATCTTGGCAGTTTAGCAGTTTTAGTATAGTATATATCTCTCTGTCTCTCTCTGAGTGTGTGAGCATGGGTGTTTATCCTGCTTGTAGATATCTGAGATTCTTGAATTTATAATTTAGTGTCTGTCTTTAAATTTTGAAAATTTTGACTAATATCCTATTGTTTTTTTAACCCTGTTCTCTTATCTTTATCCTTTTGGCATTCCAACCATACCTTTATTAAACTTTGTGATATTGACCCTTATTTCTAGGATTATCTGTTTATTGTTCCAAGTTTTAATGCTTTGTTTTTTAATTAAGATATTGTATATTGAACTATGTTCACTGCATTTTTTATTTATTTTGTGACATATGTATTTAATATCCTGATCAAGGCAATTTACCTGTGTCCATAGTATACAATTTGTGATGGAAATTAGTATGCAGTGTCTGATAATGGACAGTCTAAAAGGAGAGGACATGGCCTTATATCACTCTCTGAGGCACACAGTGAGGGAAAGGCAATGTGAGTCTAGACAAATCTATGCAGAGTGTCTTCCATGGGGTGAGTGCAGCTCCAGGATCATTTGTAGAGAGACAAGAGAGAGTGTGTTTTCCACAGGGAGTTTACTTTCAAGGTCTGCATATCCCCTTCTCTCCCAGTGAACAGTTGCTCTGACCAGTTATCAGTGTCGCAGAAGACACATGGAGAGTCCAGTAGCTGAGACCTGAGTAAGCAACTTTGATACCCACGGGCTCTGTTGGAACACAGAGGAGTCTTGCAAGGAATTGCAGATGCTGGCCAAATACAACAGCCATACTGACCACAATTGTAGCTCAGCCATCTATGGACAGTTTGCCTAACAAGTTGAGTCCCAACTGTCACTTACAAAGAACAACAAAAATGTTCAGGACCAGACAGTGGGACCCACAGTGCCGGGAAGTCAGAAGGAGCCCAGGCCCTCAGCTCCCTGCAGTGCCAGCAGGACTGATCCCCGGGGATTTCAGGAGCACTAAGCCCAGGGGCCTGGTTCATGGGTAAATGCACAGGAAGGAGCAGGAGTAACTCAGGATGATGTAGTCCAGGATCCAGGACCAGGGACAGGTGAGGGGAGACCTAGGACCACTAAGCACCAGGGCCACATTGAAAGGCAGATGGAGTGGGAGGATAAGGGAGCTTCCCTGCAGCATCTTGGCTTTCTTCTCATGACTTCTCTTTTCAGCTTCATGGAAATCTCAGGTAAGCTTGGTTTTGCCTCTACTAGGTTTTTTAGGATGGTTATACAGCAGAATTTCATTAAATTGCCTCTATTTGGGGAGTTCCATTGATAAATAAAATCTTTAAAATTATGTGAAAGAAACATCATGAACAGAAGTTCATTCACCTGAAGTTATTTAACCAAATGTCCATGTCACAATGAATTCAGAAAACAAGGAGATGTGGAAATAAGTCTTTAATGAAAAATGCCCTTTGACCTTCAGTGCAGTGTCCACACAGTGACATAATTTACTCCACATGTGAATTTCATTTTCCTTCCTCTACCTCCCCTTACAGCACTTAATCCCTTGGACTTTCTGAATGCCTCATGCACCAGGTGCTAAAATTGGAACATGCTAGATGATTTTCTCTCTAATTTTGAAATTCTCCCATAATAATTGGTAAATTTGGTGTCCTGGCCTTGTTTTTTTTTACATCATGTTTCTACCTCTTCCACATGTAAAATGGCTAGGGATGGATGCCTTCGCATATTTATTATTAAATCAATAATGAATATTTTTAAATTGCTAGTTTGCAATATGTTGCATTCAAGTTCCCTCCATGATATGATAAAGTAGAAAGATACATTCAGAAAAGAGTCAGTCAAAATCAATCAATGTTCACATGAGGAGACTGCAGGGGAGTAGGGTTGACCTTCCCCATTTGCACAGGTGGTGGGGGCAAGTCAGGGGCAAAACCAAGGCAGTTGTTCCCTGGGCACTTCTGGTGTCTGAGATAAGGTCACACAGATTTTTTCTGACTTCCATGGAGGATAATAATGGCAGCAATAAATATTTCTATCAACATTGACAACTTACTAAAATAATTATCATGATGCTACTAGTGAGGAAGGGCATCAGGAAAGTGGAAAATATAGCACCAAACACTGTTTTGAAACTATTTCCAAAAGCAACCAGAATCCATTATAGTCAACAATGTCAGGGAACATGTACATACAATATATTCCATTTTTATTCCATATGAGTATTTATTAAACACACATACATATATACAATGCCTGGGGTAGGGGCACAATGACCATATTTCCTAAGCCATCCTTGATCCTTGATTGCATCTTACTCTTTGATTAGCTCATTGAACATACTTCCTGCCTGGAAGTAGAGGAAATTGGGCTTGGTGAGGGGGCACCTAAGGGAAAGTTCTGTGTTCTCCAAGGGCTCAACCAACATGCTCCTCACAGGGTATCCCTATGACAGGGACCTCCCCTTATCCCATTTTATTTTACATATAGAGTTACCTCCCAAATGCAAATCATCACCTGTGCATATAGATGAAACCACAGCCCAGATTTACTTAAATTTAGGCTCCTTCTATGTCCAGAAATAATTTCTAGATTATTCTAATTTCTCAGGGATTCAGACAATAAAGAAGATGCTGTCTCTGAACTGATGACTCACTGTTGTTCTCCTTGTCCTCAGGTGCCCTGTCCCAGGTGCAGCTGCAGGAGTCAGGACCTGGCCAGGTGAAGCCATCCCAGACCATGTCCCTCACCTACTTTCCTCTGGAGTCTCATTAACCAGCAATAATATGAGCTGGGTCTGCCAGGCTCCAGGACAGGTGTTTGAGTGGGTGGGTTTAATATGGAATAGTTGAACCCCAAACTATAACCCAAATCTTCAGTCCAGCATCACCAGGGTCTCCTGCAAGAATGAAGTTTATTTAAAGTTGAGCAGGCTTAGAGCCGAGGACACAGCCATGTATTATTTTGTAAGAGACACAGTGAAAGGAAGCCATGATGAGCCCAGACACAAACCTCTCAGGGCACAACAGGAAGCTGGGCTGCATAGGGTGCCTACACCACCAGGGTGTAAATAGAGGGCAAACCCCAGTGGCAGATGCAGAGCAGTACTGGGGAGTTGTTTCCTGCCCTTGCACAGGGTTCCATTTTCTTGTTCCCCAACTTGTAAACCCCAGAGAACTGCCATTGCATCTTTTCTAAGCTGTGCTATGACAAATGCAAGAGTCAATCTCAGAACTGTTTTCTTTGTATAGTATTACCTCTGTGTTTAAGTACAGATATATGTACATATTTGAAAATTATATGTAAATGTTGGTATTTTTGACCATTATTTGAATATGCCTAAAGTGTGAAAAACACTTGCATTTGCTACCTCTAAAATTATTTCTACCAATTTAACTGACATTTCTGAGAGTGTCCTGGGAAATTAATAATATTCCTATTGCCCCCATTTATATATTGATTATTGTGAATTGATTAGAATGAGAGAAATGGTCGATATGTGTGGCCATTTTACCGACCAGGATATCTTTGCTTGCAGGTGTTCAGTTGGTTGAGTCTGGGTGAGACACTATCCTTGGAAACTTCTGGAATGACCTCCAGTAGCTATAACATGAACTGAGTTCTGCTGGCTCCAGGGATGGCCTAGAGGGTGCTCAGGCAGTAGTAATGCTACCATTGCCACAGACAATACAGAGTCCTGAAGGGCAAATTCACCATACCCAGTAGGTTTCACATGAACCCTCTGTGTCTGCAGAGTCTGGACAGACAGAACTGAGAACACAGCCCTGCATTGCTGAGGCAGACACTGTGACGTGAGTCAGGGGGAGGCCAGACTCACTCCTACCTTGCGGGGTTCTGGAGATGGTCAGGATGCAGGGTAGTTAGCACCTACTGAGCACAGGTCCTTCTCCCAGAAACATTAAAGAAGGAGATTAAGGACTGATTTCCTTTTAGTTCTGGGATTTCCACTAAATCTAATTTTTCCTCCTGAGAACCTCTCTAGGTTTAAGGCTGCACATTCCATTGAAGTGTCTGAAGAAGGAAAGTCTCATGCTATTTGGAGGAAACATTCTCACACACAGACTCTCCTGGAAGCATAAATGGCTCTGCCAGCGGTCTCCAGGATCAGAGATCTGAGGCAGCTCAGGGCAACCTGGTGAGTATTTTCCAAACAGACCCAGGAAGAGACCTCAGGGGGATTCTCTGTTGTTGTAGGTGTGAGATGCAAAGGAAGAGTCAGACAAGTTGATGCATATGAAGCAGAGGGCTGCAGCTTGCTCAGGCAAAACAGCCCTGAGGTTACTGTGACCCTCTCTTTTATTCAGCTTACAACATTGCATAAATTTCCCCCCCAACCTTGCTCTCCCACTGTGTTTCTCTTACTACAGAAATAACACTGCCTTCTCTGGCTGTCTAGCAAGGGGCAAGTATAAACATTGTTTCTGGCCCTAAATGCCTTAGTCTATCTAATATCTCAGCTTGGTGCATGAGAGCGCTACCTGTTTGTGAGTTCCCAGACAATCTTTCTTGGGAATTCAGAGGGAATTCAGACAATAACATCTGTGTGGTGAGTTCATTTCGCTCTGCCTCCTCCCACTGATGTCTGCAGTATGCAGTGTCCTTGGAGACATTTACTAATGTGTCTCTGCCAGCGAGCATGCTTTTTGAATGCTTAATCCTTTATGCTCTGACTCTCAGCATCTTCTCCAACATCTCCCCCTTTTTTTATTTTTTGGCCAGGGTGACTGTGCCTGTCTTAAGTTGCCCTCCTCTGAAGGTCTTACCCGTCATTGGCCACCAGACAAGCTGCCATGGACAGGGGTTCAAGATTTAAGGGTTTTAAGCAGAATCAAATTGTTGGCATGCCTGGTCTTATGAGCCCTATTAATGCGGAACAGCAGCGCTATGCGAATGCCTCCTAATACAGTTAAGAGTAGCAAAGCACCAATGATCACCACACCGAAGTTACTAGAGAAGAAATGATCTAGAATGGACATTAATTTGGTCTAAGTGGAAACATTTGGGCTGAGAAATTGATTAAATTGGTCAGCTAAACCTGAAACATTTTCTAATAGATTTTTCATTTACTTTTAAAACTTATTTTAGCACTACTCAAGGGAGCATTTACAAACCCAGTTTTCCTGACATACCTAAGGTGTTGCTAGCCTCTAGTCCTTACTTTAGGCCCTGTATCTTGCCCAAGACTTTTTTTGTGTGCAGTTACTCAATCTCGCAGACTCAACGTATCTTGCTTGCACTGGCTCAATGTATCTTGTCCAAGATGTCTTGTGCTATATTTAGTCTCGAAGACTCATCTCACAGGCTCAACAGGATTTTGTGCGATACTCAATTTGCAGACTCAGTGTATGTTATTCGCACTAGCTCAATGTATCTTGCCTGAGATGTCTTGTGCTATATTTAATCTCTGCTTCCTTCAGGTCTAGTAATGGGGAGAGAGTCCCGACTTTTCCCACCCTGAAGGCCACCATAAAACTTTGGTGGGATGTCCTGCCAGTTGGAGAAGGGTTTCGAGGGTCTCTCCTCATTCCCAAGATCCCAGGATCCTGGATGAACCCACAATTGAGTGGGATCACTTATTTAAAATTTTGAAGACAAGAGAGTTGGACTAGAGGTACCAGTAATTATCTACATACTCTCGACTATGTTTAAATCCAAGAATATGCTCCTGTTTTAGGGTTCAATCTAAGTTTATCTGACTCCTTGTCAATCTAAGTTTAACTGGCTTCTTGTTTCTTCCTTCATTTTCCCCTTATTTTTTAAATTGTAATAGCATGATGTGCATAGTAGCAGATTGTTGGTCCATAAATTGGTTAAGTTGTTGTGATCTTCTGCACACTAAACAATATAGAAAACACAATATTAATACAATTATACATATGAACATAACAGATCCTGATAAACCATGTAACCATTGTGTAGGATGCAACTGTTCTAACCCATTCATTAACCCTTTTAAAATGTGTTCACCAGTCATAACTTGAAATTGTTTTCCAAATGTTTGATGTATCTTCTGTTGCAAGCATAAGATTTCCTTACTTAAATTATCATGATTTAAAAGATGTTTTTTCACAGAGTCCCAAGGAAACTCAGTTGCATTGTAAAGTACAGGAGTAATACAATAAGATGTTTGATTCCAATCACATTTGATTTTCATTTGTAATTTCATAGCTTGAATCTGATCTCCTAACAAAATAACAGTTTGTCTTAGATCTGCTAATTCCTCATGTATTTCTGAATCTATTTTTCTTTGAGTTCCCCATAACTGTTCTGAATTTTGTTGCCATGTTCACGTGAAGTTAGCAGAATGAAGTCCTTGTTGAAGGGCTATTCCTGCAGTAGCCACTGTTGCTGTTACGGCTATAATACCCATAATTACAGCTATTAGTATTCTGAAAAATCTTCTTGTCCTTTTCAACAATCTTTTGGAGATAGAAATCAATATCCCCATAACTGGGGTTTCCTGCCATTCTCGATTCATTTGTACAGGCAACCACACTCCAATTCTCACTTTTAAGATGTAAAGACTAGAGGTATTTGGGAAACTAATAGAATTGTTAATACAGGTATATAAAGAGCATTTGTTTAGACATTTTTTTGCCCCATTACTATTGTTCCAAACAATATTACACAATAACAGAACATAAGGAAGACGCACACAAGCCTTAACCCATTCAGTATTATTATGAATAAGGGTGAAAGTATAATTAGTACTTATATTAGAAATGCAGCCCCACCAAGAACTAATAGTGTGGAAAGCCGTGGCTAATTTCCACAGTTGTGGCTGAGGGCGATGACCCATTTTGAAAGGATTAGGCAGTGTAAAGCCTCCCCCATGCCAGATAATGGAATTATTTGCATGTGTACTTATGCTTTGGTTCTCCTTACACCATTTCAAATTGAACAGCTGGCTCTTTTAATGAGCAGAGCCTACAGGACTCCAATAATTTCATGGTTCTGAGCGATGACACACAGTCCATGGAAATACAGGACTGTTAGTGTACACATAAGGAATCTGGCACATGGGAATTCCCACAGGAATAGGAATATTATTTTGAGAAATGTTGCCTTTAAATTCTTGCACAGCAAGGGCATATTTGGAATGGTGATTACCAGTACCATCTTTTCCAATACTTAACCATAATTGATAATGCATTTTCAAACAAATTTCTTCCTCTCCAAAACATATGGGTTGCCTTCCACTCCTGTAGAGTAATTATTACTCAATTTTCCTTCCTCTTCAGGCTTTTAGAGGAAAGCAAGAATCAATGGGCCCAGAAAAATAAAAAGACTAATTAACATAAATAGGGGAGGATTTGTTCCCCCAAGTCAACAATTCTAAAAGAGATGAATTAATAATATAAGCCCAATATGTATAATTATGTTAAGGTGCACTACTTAATGCTGTGGTTGTCAAGGTAAGCATAGCAAAGAATAACTGTATTTAGTGTGATATTCTGCCTTTTAGAAGTTTCCATCTTTTCTGTTTTTTGTGTCAGCTTCTTTGGCTTGTTCATGTTTAGGTTTCAGACATCTGGATGGGACCCAAAGCTGGTCTCTTTTATCTATAATGATAAGAGCAAAACCTCGGCCTTATATCCTACTTAACTTTTGCCTTCTCCCAATGATTATTATCTTTTTTCTTCTACTAAACTAGTTGTCTAATACACTGATATATTTGGATTATTGTTGGCTAGAGTATTGGATAGATATAAAATAAATGTTAATATATATATTTAGTTTAATAAGCTTTTACTGACAATTAGGGTGAGAAACATAAATAACATAACTAATTAAAAGATTAAGTCAATATTGAACAAAGTTACAGGATGACAGATAAATAGAGCAGTTTCATATATATACTTACCAATATTTAGCTTTTAGCTGGGAAGTGTTGAAGTAGCAACTGATACTAGAGTTTTGGTTGACTGTTTTTAGGATTAACAAATTTTATACTATAGATGCCAACTTCTGAGTATTTTACTAATTCCTGAGGAAGGGACCAGCCTCCTCAGAAAGGAGCACAACACTCCTTGGACTGCACATTTTAAGGTTTATGCATCAGTCCCTGGGAGAGTGGCCAGCTCCCCCAGGGAGGAATACAACACCCATTGAAATGCACTTTATCTTTTTTAATTTGTTACAAAACATCCTTGATGTGCTTACTATTTTAATTTCCAAAATGCTTTCTGAAATATGAAGAGTGTTAACTAGTAAGGCATTGGTTTGTTGATTAACAAAGTTTTCTGTATGATGCTTTACTTTTAGGCTTGAACAATACTTACCAGACTTGTTTTTTAATACATTTGGTTTCAGGACTGTTGAAACTTAAAACAAGAGATTTACATAATACATTTAATAAAACACATTTACGTGTAAAATACAAGGTATTAAATTACTTAAGTATGCAATGTATTGTATTAAAGTTTTGATTAGTATTTAAGCATATTATACATAATTCATAACTATAGTAGGTTATACAACAAAAGACACCCAATGAATAAACTTTTATTTGTTAAGCATTTAAGACTCTTAGTAGCATGATTAGAATGACCTCAATTTCTTTATTTTGTATAGTTTGAGGCATAGGTAAAAACAAATTAGTATTTCCTATTTGGGCTGTGGGGTAATACATTAACTTGTAAATTTAATACTTGCATTGATTTTTGTTGTTAACATTATATTTAGAATTTGGGCTGTTGCTTACAGTGTTGAATATAAACTTGATTTATTCTTGGCCCCTTTACAGGACAGGGAATGTGGGCTGATTTGACCCATCCAAGAAGAAACCAAAGAAAGCCTTACAAGTTTTAAAACAAAGTGATAGTGACATAACTGTATATTAACCCCTTGCAACAAACCAGCAATATTTGGCACCACTGCATGCTGCAGGGGTGTTATTTTATTTTGCTATAATTTACTGTTATGCACTACCCCAGCAGCCTTTAATGGCTGCTTTCTTTTTGTACTTATAACTAAAATTATGATTAATAACATTATATTTTATTTAATATTATATTGAAACATTATTATATTTTCAGGAATTTCATAAACTTTTAAAGTATTCATATGAATATTTTATTCATATAGCTTTAATTTTTAAAAAATTAGAAAATTTCTTTTAATTATACAACAGTTTTAAATACTTCATTCAACTTATATCACATGAACTTTAAAAGACCAAGTTACTTGTGACAGTTTGAAATAAAATCTACTCTTTAGAATTTGACTCCGAGAAAGGAGGTTTGAACATTGTGTTCTTTTTAAAAGTGATAAGACCTGTTTCTCCATGGAAATGATAAGGTTAAAATACAAGTAACTATTTTGATAAAACAGACTTTCTTTATTGCATACTGATTACTTAGGAGAAAAACTTTGTAAACTTTTACGAAAACAGACTACTGACTTGAGAAACTTTGAGAAAGAATAAAACTTTAATTTTATATTATTATATTGTTTGACATCAAAGCTTTTAAATTTTTATAGATAGCCTGCTTAAATTTTACTTAGTTTTGACCACAAAAATTCCTTTTTCATAAGCCTTTTGCACTTTTTGTTTTTATTCAGGTTTTGTCCCACATTTTACTTTGTTTTAATAACTAGTCATTTTATCTTAGGATAAAATTACTTTCTTTTCTTTAATAATAAAAGCACATTCTATATACCTTCCATAATTAAGTTACTACAATGATTTTGGAAACTGTTTCCAAGCAAACTTGTGACAACATACAATTACCTTCAACATTAAACAAACTTGTTAGAATAATGATTTAATTTGATTGCATGCAAATATAACTTTTCTTCATTTTATATACTTAGTAGCATATAACACTAGAAACAGTCCTTTAGAGGCAAGTTGGCAGGGGAGGCTGGCTGCTGACAGGTTTTCCTGTTATGAAATTACTTTTATTATTATTATTAAGTTGGATTTATGTTTAATAATGATTTTTTGGAATTAGCCATTTAAATATTTTCATTTAAACAGTGCTTCCTCAAACTCTCCATAACTATTCTTAACCACATAGACTATAGTCACTTTATCTCAAGACAAATTTTACCTTCACAGAACACATCCTCTTAAATAAATTTACCAAATTTTAGTAGAGCTCTTGTAAGAATTTTCATTTATCAATTTAATATTACCATCCGGAGATATCAAAACACACACTGACATAGAATCACGACACACCAACAAAAACACAAAGCCTACTAATTTGACTCATAATTTTCACTTTTTTGGTATGGCTGTTTTCAAGCCCTCCATCATTTCTCATCTTTGATTTTACTGTTTTTAAGATTTTTTTTTCTGAAATCTGTGTTACCTGTAATATATAAGCTTGTTCTTTGAAATATTTTTGTTCGTAAACAGCAACCAGCCAGGACAACTTAAACAGCAGAAATACAGTTAAGCTTTAATTTAGCAGTTTATACAGATATTTAACATGTATATTTTGGATTATTACTTTTTAGGAGTACACTTATGCTCAAAGTTTAGGAGTAAGCTAATGATTTAAAACTAAATCTCCTTTTAACACCTTAATAAAAATTTTGCACTAATTTTATCAATTTGTCCACACTGGCCCAACCAGAATCAGCATGGGAACAAAACAGAAAACACTAATGTTGCCAAGTTTTTCTACTCTTCTAGTGGTTTAATTCTATTAGCCCCTATCATCCCACAGCCTTATCATTATGTAGGCAGTAGGAGGCTTACAATGTTACTAAATCTTTTGAAACAGGCATTTCTTTAAGATCAGGTTTGAGATTTCAAAATCCCCACATACTCATCAATTTGGGACGGGGAATTACCCATAATCTCTGCTTCTCCCGAGGGCTCTGCGTACCAACCGTGCAGCACTTAAACACCCTTTCAGTCAACAAGATTCCCAATTCACCTCAGGCCCCACGTTGGGCACCTTATGTTGCTGTCAATGTGAGGTGCAAAGGAAGAGTCAGACAAGTTGATGAATATGAAGCAGAGGGCTGCAGCTCGCTCAGGCAAAACAGCCCTGAGTTTACTGTGACCCTCTCTTTTATTCAGCTTACAACAGTGCATAAATTCAACCCCCCCCCAATCTTGCTCTCCCACTGTGTTTCTCTTACTACAGCAAGAACACTGCCTTTTCTGGCAGTCTACCAAAGGGCATAAGTATAAACATTGTTTCTAGCCCTAAATGCCTTAGTCTATCTAATATCTCAGCTTGGTGCATGGGAGCGCTACCTGTTTGTGAGTTCCCAGACAATCTTTCTTGGGCATTCAGAGGGAATTCAGACAATAACATCTGTGTGCTGAGTTCATTTTGCTCTGCCTCCTCCCACTGATATCTGCAGTATGCAGTGTCCTTGGAGACATTTACTGTGTCTCTGCCAGCAAGCATGCTTTTCAAATGCTTAACGCTTTATGTTTTGACTCTCAGTATATTCTCCAACAACTCTCCAAGCAGGACAAACTTTGTAATTCAGATTGGAACCAAGAGGGAGGCCATGCCAGCATCAGTATCCTGGAAAGTATAATGGATTTCACAGCTAATACTCCTCCTCACAGAAGTGTGCATGTCAGGCTCAGCACAGGTCTGGTTGTCTTTTTCCCATAATCCATTTTATTTTTCCCTGTTATAGAAAAGCCCTTGTGGTGTACTTGAGCCAAAATTGCACAAGAAA
Source organism: Cabassous unicinctus (assembly GCA_029593785.1). Taxonomy (NCBI): domain Eukaryota; kingdom Metazoa; phylum Chordata; class Mammalia; order Cingulata; family Chlamyphoridae; genus Cabassous; species Cabassous unicinctus. The sequence goes on along the minus strand of JAQZBX010009594.1, from coordinate 5,295 downwards.
TAAATTCTTGGTCCCCCAGGGTCTGGTCTTCCTTAATATTGCTCCCTAGCTTATCCTTAGTCTTGAGTAGCTCTCAGGTATCTTGCCTTTCACAAACATGGTGATGATCTCTGAAATCATCAGCTGGGGCCTCTCCTTTCTCCACAGAGGCAGTTTTGGAGATAAAAGGAATTAATTCCTCTGAGGGTAGACTGTTGTTTTTCCCAGCTCTTCCCTCCCTCAGCTGTGCAGGGTTTTCTTCCATTAGAATCCTCTGCTACTTGTTTTGGGGCCATTCCCTCAAGGTATGGCATTTATTCCTGAGGGAAGACACAGGAGGTGATCAGAGACTTTTGAGGTACTATCTATTCCATTCAAATTTTCTATGGGATTTACCTATACACATAGGATACAGATTGTGATGGAAATTAACACATTGTGTCTGCAAATGGACAGTCTGAGAGAAGTCATGGCCAAATATTACCATCTGAGGCACAGAGTGTGAGAAGTCAGAGTGATCCCAGGACAAACTCTCTCCTGCATAGGAGCCCCTTGGGGTGCTCAGGACCCTACAGCTCCTGGATCATTTGCAGGCAAAGGTGTGGGAGGGTGCCTTTTTCACAGGAAGATTCCTTTAAGGGTATTTCTCCTAATCTCCTAGTGAGCACCTGTTCTAACCAGGGATCAGTGTTGCCGAGGATGCATGGATAGTCCAGTGCCTGAGAGCAGAATAAGCAGTATTAATGCCAATGGGTTCTCTTGGAAACCAGAGGAGTCTGGGAAGGGGATGCAGATGCTGTCGTGATACAACCACACTGACCACAATCTTTTCTTACCATCAATGGCCAGAATACTTGCCAAGGAAAGTTCCAGATGCCACTTACAACCACCAACATGAATGCTTAGGAGGGTAGGACCCACAGTGCAGGAAAGTCAGAAGGAAACCAGGCCCTCAGCTCCCTGCAGGAAAAGCAGGACTGATGCCCTGGGGATGTTAGGAGCAATGATCCAGGGACAGATGCACAGGAAGGATCAGGAGTCACTCAGGTTGATGGAGTTCTGGGTCAGTTCCAGGGACTGCTGAGCAGAAACATAGGACCATTGATCACCAGAGCCATGTTGAGAAGCAAGTGAATTGTAAGGATAAGGGGCCTTCCTTTTCAGCATCTGGACTTCCTTCTCATGACTTCTCTGTTCAGTTTCATGTGAAAGTACAGGTTGGCCTGGTTTTGCTTCTGCTATGTTTTATGTCCGGGATAGAAGTTAAGTAAAATTTCATTAAATCACCTCTATTTGGGCAGTTCCACTGATGAATAAAATCTATAAATTTATATGAAGCAAAAAATATGCACAGAAGTTCATTCACCTGAAGTGATTTAACCAAATGTCAATGTCACTATGAATTCAGAAAACAGGGAGAAATGGTAATAAGACTTCAATGAAAAATGAAATTTGACCTTCAGCAGTGTCCTCAGAGTGATATAATTTACTCTACATGAGGATTTTGTTTTCCTCCCTGCACCTCTTGGTACATCACTCCCATCCACAGACTTCCTGAATGCCTCCTACACCTCATCCTGACTTTGGAACATGCTGTATGATGTTCTCTCGAATCCCCAAATTTTGCCATAATCACTGGTGATTTTGGCATGGAACAAAACTGGGGATGAATATCTTATTGTTAAATATGCAACTCATTTTATTAAATTTCTAGTTTGCAATATGCTATATCCAAGTTCCCTCCACTTTATGATAAAGTAGAAAGATATATTCAGAGATGAGTTGATCTAAATAACTCAATGTTCATGTGAGGAGACTGAGGCTGAATAGGGTTGAATTCCTCAATTGTGCAGATGTTACAAGTCAGGGGCAGGAGCAAGGCAGGTGTTCCCTGGGCAAGTCTGGTGTTCAAGGTGAGGTCACACATAAGTACTTTCTGACTCCCATGGAGGCTAATACTATTAATGGCATCAATGAAAATTTCTAACATTGATAACTAAAAATTACAATCATCATGTTAGTAGTGAGGAATGGCATAAGGAAAATGGACAAGGTGGCACCAAATACCCTACCCACACTGATATTTCAAAAATCAACCAGAATACAGTATAGCCAACATGGTCTGGGAATATATATATCCAAAATATTCCATTTTTTATTCCATATGTGTATATAGATACACACATACATATATATAATGGCTGGGATAGTGACACAATCACCGTATTTCCAAAGCCATCCTTGATCATTGACTGCATCTGAATCCCTGATGAGTTCATTAAACATATTTCCTGCCTGGAAGTAAGGAAACTGGGCTTGGTGAGGGGGCACACCAGAGAGAGGACTGTGGTTTCCATGGTCTCAACCAGCATCCTCTTTCCAGGATGCCCTTAAGACAAGGACTGTCCCTCAAACCCTTTGATTTTATGTAGTTACCTCCCAGATGCAAATCACCACATACAAATCAGACAGATGAAACCGCAGCAAAAATTTACTTAAATTCAGGTTCCTTCTCTGTCAGGGAAAAACATATTCTGGGCATAACGCACCTCAGCCACAAGAATATGAATCCTCTGTGGTTCTTCCTCTTTCTGGTTGCAACTCCCAGATGTGAGTTTCTCAGGAATTCAGACAAGAAGGCAATGGGGATTATGCATCTGAGCTCAGGGCTCACTGTGGTTTTCCTTGTCTTTAGGTGTCTTGTCCCAAGAGTAGATTCAGGAGTCATGACCTTGCCTGGTGAAGCCCTCACAGACCCTGTCCCTCACCTGCACTATCTCTGGATTTTCTTTAGCCAGTTATGATGTGAATTGGATATGCCAGTCACTAGGAAAGGGGCTGCAGTGTATGGTGATACATGGCATAGTGGAAGTATACACTATAACCCAGGTCTTCAGTCCTGCCTCAGCATCACCAGAAACTCCTCAAGAATGAAGTTTATTTAAAACTGAGCAGCCTGGTTGCTGAGGACATGGCCATGTATTACTGTGCAACAGACACATTGAGAGGATGTCAGGGTGAGCCCAGACACAAACCTCTCTTCAAGGCACAACAGGGGGCTGGATGGCATAGGGTACTTGGAACACCAAGGGTCAGTCAGAGGCCACCCCAGCTGCAGGTGCAAAGAGGGGCTGGGGAGGAGTTTCCTGGCCTTGCCAAAGGTTCCCTTTTCTTGCTCCACAACATGTAATCCCCAGAGAACAGCCATTGCATCTTTTCTAAGATGTTGCATGATGAATGCATGATCCGATATCACAACTTTTTTAACATTTTTTCATAAATTTGTTTTATATTATCAAATAGGCTTTAGATTTCATAAATGTTACATCAAAAATATAGTGGATTCACACATGCCCCACCCATTCCCCTTCCCACACTTTCCCCGATTAACAACATCTTTTGTTAGTGTGGTGCATTTGTAACAATTGATGAACACATATTGAAGCATTGCTACTAACCATGGACTATCATCTTCATTGTAGTTTACACTTTGCACCACACAATTTTATTGACTTTGACAAGATGTATAATGTCCTGTATCCATCATTGCAATGTCATGCACAACAATTCCAATGTCCCCCCAAAAAACTTGTTACACTTATTCTTCCCTCTCCCTCCCCTCAGAACCTCTCGTGGCTACTGCCTTTATATCAATAATGCATGATTATTCTTCCATTGCTAGAATAATCATGTCTACTTAAGTCCCTAGCTACATTCCCCTCTTGAGTTTGTCAAAACTGTTTTTGTATGTTACTACTTCTGCATGTACATACAAACATACATATTATTTTTAAAAATATATGTAAATTGTCAGTATTTGTGACCATCTTTTGAATATGCCTTAAAGGGTGAAAAATACATGCATTTACCATCTCTGAAATTATTTTTCCAACTTAATTCACATTTCTGTGACTGTCCTGGCAAACTAATAGTAATCCCCTCCCCAATCATGTAGATCCCCTGTCCTCTGGGGAAGGAGCAGGAAGCTGCATAGCCCAGCCCTCTCCTACAGCAGCCATGTGCCTCCCTTTCTTCCCTCCCTCTCATGTGACCTCAAGGACAAGGTCCCTCCAGTTACATTAAGCCTATTATAAATTATCCAAATACTAAGTGCAATGCCATCATTGTATCACATGCACTGGTTTTAATAGATATATAAGATAAATATAGGCTCACAATATATTATTTTAATACAGAGAACATTCCTGATACTTTTTAAATTTATTCAATAAATTCTCTTTGATTTAATGTGTGTGTCAATCAATCATTTGTCAACATATTTATTTTCCTTGAAGTTATAAAAAATGCTATATTTATAATATTTAGCTCCTGGTTATAGATTTCTGTGTGGCAGGTAGTATTATCATAATGTACAAGTCACAGCCCTTTTCTTTGCTGCACAACCACATGCCTCTGAAGACAGTGCTTACTTGATATAACCTACAAGGACACAGACTTTCTCAATTATGTGATTGGATTTCATATTTCAGCACATCCTGGAAAGCTAAGCATGACTCAAACTAATTCCACCCTGCCCTACATGTCTGTGTGGGAAACACTTTTCTCATGCTGCATCTTGTGTCTAAGGAATGAGTGTTTCTGTTTCTGGTTTTGCAGGTCCATGTGAAAATATAAGATCCAGGCCAGGGGCAAGCACACCCTTCCCGATCATGACTATCACCTGCAGCATACCTGGCTCCTTATCTCTTGTAACCTCTGATCTAAGCTTATTTCTGAGAGGCTGGGATATAAGCAAATGGATCATGTTGTGAATACCATCCAAGTCACCTCTGTTCTTTCTTCAAATGGAACATTTAACATATTATGTTTGCTTCCCCCTCCCTGGGGTAGAGAATCTTTTTCCCAGTTGTTTCCTCCCAAGGTGCATTGTTTTTTCACCAGTGTCTTCAATTGCCTAATTTAAAGTCCTTCATATCAACATTAATCTTTCACTCTTTGCTGAAGATAGAGGAGGGGGTTATGGACATACTTTCCCTAATGACCTCTGCTTCCTCCATATTTCTACTGAAAATCAAAGTGACCATAGAATACTGGTTTTATTTGCTTTCAGCATGCAGGTTAATTTTTTTGTTCTGAAGTGTAGTTAGGGAAATTGCTGTAGGTATATTTCCACAATAGATGCTGTACCTCTCCTCAAACACCACTTGGGGAGAGGAGTTTTCTTTGCTTATTTTGCAAGATTTGTGTTGTTTTTTGTGTGCATTCTCCTTAATTCTGCAAGAAAAGCATGCAATAGAGTATAGATCTGACCCCTGGGAGACTCACTCTAGCAAATTTACCAATAGTTAAATTTGA
>JAQZBX010009593.1:0-45831 GCA_029593785.1 Cabassous unicinctus | reverse complement strand
AGGGTGGTCTATGATGTGAAATGCGGTCTATGCTTGGTGGCAAAGCCCCAGGATGTGTATATCCATTGCGGGTGATGTCCCACACTGATGAAGGATGTTGGTGTGGGATGTTGTGGGAGGTGTGGGAGGTGAGGAACATGGGAATCCCTGTAATTTCTGAGTAATAATTAGGTAATCTAAGCACCTTTAAATATATATATATATATATAAAATAACATTTATGTAAGAAAATGCACATATTTGCATATGTATTTATGTATCATTTTACAAATATTGGTGTGTACTGTGAAAAATCTTGATTTTTACGAACAATAAAAAAAAATAGCCTATGTAAAGGAAAAAAAAAGAAAAAGGGAAAATAATCAAGGCAGCAAGAGAAAAGAGAATCATCACATAAAAGGGAAGTACAAGAAGATTAAGTGCTGATTTCTCAGCTGAAACCATGGAGGCAAGAAGACAGTGGTATGACATAGTCAAAATACTAAAAGAAAAAAACTTTCAGCCACGAATTCTCTATCCAGCAAAACTGGACTTCAAAAATGATGGTGAGTTCAAAATATTCACAGATAAACAGAAATTAAGAGAGTATGCCAATAAGAAAGCTGCACTTCAAGAAATACTAAAGGAAGTTCTACAAGTTGAAAGCAAAAAAACAAGGGAGAGAGAGTTGGAGGAGAGTTTAAAAGCAACTAAAAAGACAAAACAGAAACAAAATAACATATGACATACATTAACCCAAAGAAAAATTGTATAAAGTAAGAAATTGGTTACGAGTAATAACACTGAATGTTAATGGATTATATTCACCTATCAAGAGACACAGATCGGGAGAATGAATAAGGAAATATGATCCATCTATATGCTGTCTACAAGAAACCCACCTTCGACTGAGGCATACAAGGAGGCTGAAAGTGAATGGCTGGAACACCATTTTACAAGCTAACAATAGCCAAAAGAGGGCAAGAGTAGCTATTCTAAAATCAGACAAAATAGACTTTAAATGCAAAACTATTGTAATAGACAAAGATGGACACTATATATTAGTAAAAGTGGTAATCTCTCAAGAAGAGAAAACAATCATAAACATTTATGCACCTAATCGGGGTGCCCCAAAATACATGAGGCAAATTCTGGAAAAACTAAGAGGAGAAATAAATTCCTCTACAATTATAGCAGGGGACTTTAATACACCATTATCAACATTAGACAGAACATCTAGATAGAGAATCAATAAAGAAACAAAGGCTCTCAACAATACATTAGAGGACCTGGACTTAATAGACATATACATAACACTACACCCAAATACAGCAGGATTTACATTCTTCTTGAGTTCATATGGATCATACTTCAAGATAGACCACATGCTATGCCAAAGAACAACTCTCAATGAATTCAGATAGATTGAGATTATACAAAGTAATTTCTCTGACAACAACAGAATGAAATTGAAAATCAATAAGGGCCAGAGAAACAGGTTAAGCACAAGGATATGGAAGTTAAACAACACACTCTTAGAAAACAATGGGTCAAGGAGGAAATCTCAAAAGAAATCTGTAGCTTCCTTGAAATTAATGAAAATGATAACACAACATATCAAAACCTATGGGATGCAGCGAAAGCAGTCCTGAGAGGGAAGTTCATAGCCATAAATACATATATTACTAAAGAAGAAAGAGCTAAAATTGAAGACCTAACTGTACACTTGGAGGAATTGAAAAACAACAACAAACTAAACCACAAGAAAGTAGAAAGAAGGAAATAACAAAGATTAGAGCAGAACTAAATGAAATATAGAATAAGAAGGCACTAGAAACAATAAACAAATCAAAAGCTGGTTCTTCGAGAATATCAATAAAATTGGCAAACCCTTAGCTAGACTAACAAAGAAAAATAGAAAACAGATGCAAATACAGAAAATAAGGAATGAGCAAGGGGATATCACAATGACCTTATAAAAATAAAGAGTATCATAAGAGGATACTTTGAAAAATTATATGCCAACGAGAATGATAATTTGGAGGAACTGGACAAGTTTCTAGAAACTCACAAACAGCCCACATTGATGAAAGAAGAAATTGATGAACTCAACAGTCCAATTACAGGTAAAGAGATAGACTCAGTCATCAAAGCCTCCCAGGTAAGAAGAGCACAGGACCAGATGGCTTCACAGCTGAATTCTACCAAACAATCTGGAAAGAGCTAACACCAATTCTGCTTAAGCTCTTCAAAAAAATAGAAGTAGAAGGAATATTGCCTAACTCATTCTACGATGCTAACATTACCCTAATACCAAAACAAAGATACTCCAAGAAAGGAAAATTACACACCAATTTCTCTAATGATCCTAGATGCTAAAATCCTCAACAAAATACTTGCTAATCACATTCAACAACATATCAAAAGGATTGCACATCATGACCAAGTGGGTTTCATCACGGGTATGCAAGGATGGTTCAGTGTAAGAAAATCAATCAATGTAATACAGCACATAAACAGATTGAAAGAAAAAAAAATCACATGTTCTTCTCTATAGATGCAGAAAAATCATTCTACAAAATACAGCACTCTTTCCTGATAAAAATACTACAAAAGATAGGAACAGAAGGAAACTTTCTGAATATGATGAGGGGTATATATGAAAAACCCAAAACCAGCATCATTTTCAATGTTGAAATCCTAAAAGCCTTCCCTCAGAGATCGGGAACAAGACAAGGATGCCCAGTATCACCACTCCTATTTAACATTGTCTTAGAAGTACTTGCGTGAACACTGATGCAAGAAAAGGACATAAAAGGCATCCGGATTGGAAAGGAAGAAGTAAAAATTTCATTATTTGCAGACGACATGATCCTAAACATAGAAAACCCTGAGAAATCTACAACACAGCTTCTAGAACTTATAAAGGAGTTCAGTAATGTTGCAGGCTACAAGATCAATGCTCAAAAATCAGTAGCAATTCTGTACACCATTATCGATCATCTGAGGAGGAAATCAAGAGAAAAATACCATTTACAATAATAATTAAAGAATCAAATACCTAGGAATAAATTTAACTAAAGATGTAAAGGACTTATATACTGAAAACTACACAACACTGTCAAAGGAAATCAAAGAAGACTTAAATAAATGGAAGAATATTCCCTGTTCACGGATAGTGGCATTGTTCACAATTGCCAAAAGATGGAATCAGCCCCAGTGCCCATTAACAGATGAATGGATAAGCAAAATGTGGTACATACATACAATGGAATATTACTCAGCTGTTAGAAGGAATAAAGTGCTAACACATGGAATAACATGGATGAATCTTGAAGACCATATGTTTAGTGAAGCAAGCCAGGCATTGAAGGATGAACAGTTTATGACCTCATTAATTTGAATTGAGGAAAGTTAACAGTTTCTGAGAACCACTGGCTGAAAGATAGGTTAACAAGGGAGAGAGAGAGAAGGTTAGGTTGCGAACCATCTCCTATATGGACATAATCTATGGTAAAGTGATAGAGTATAGTTACATATTGAAAGATAGGACAGGTGGGTAGAGATATTACTGGGTTTGGTGGTGCAGGGTTAACAGGTGGATAGATTAGGAAGGGCAGGTTAGAATACCCAGGGCATGTAACTATGAATCTTGTCATCCATGAACCAAGACAGGGGAGTGTCATATGCCCCAGGGGCATGGGGAAGAAGGAACAGAAAAGATCAAATGGGGTGTTTAGTGGTCATGGGAAATGTTCTTCATCACCTTACAGTAATGGACACAGGAAATTTTAAATATCATTAAAAAATATTAACCTGTACCATCTAAAATGTAAACTATACTGTAAACCATTTACAATGTTTAGTAGCTATGGTTCACTATCTGTATAACAGTTATAACAATGCTACCATGCACAAAAAAAAACAAAAAAGTTTTAATATGTGGTATTAGTGACCTAAAACTTCTTTGAAAACTAAACGAAAACTTCTTTGAAAACTAAAGCAAAATTCAGGAGACACTGGGGAATGAGAGGGGGAAGGTGTCACAGTATACACTCGACATCCGATAATGCAGTGATAAAAGGAGAAAAATAATAATAATAATAATTGTCAAAAAATTTTTTTCTTTTGTTTCTTCCCATTTTCTTTTTTTGAATGTCCCAATCCGTTAATTATATCTTATTTTTAGTTCGTTTTTTCTCAATTTCCTTGTATTTTATCTCTTCCATTTAAGTCTATCACTATTATTTCATTTTCCTATTAATTGTATTTGGTTATTATATGCGCTTCATCTTCAAGGAAGGTTTAGGTCACAGAAGGGTTACAATGAGGTCAGTAGAGGATCATTGGTGGGGGATGTCTGGGATGAGGGATTCATGGGAGTAAGTCCATCTGAATATACATGAAAGATATGTAAAATTTTTCAAATGATCGAGGGATGGGTCATGGTCACAGTGGATAGACAATCACTCAATGAAAGAGAGAATACTGAATTCCCAGCATGGAGAGCTCTGCCACGTTCTCCAAGGGAGCAGCAACCCAAGTGCTGGGGCAGTGTCTGGCAAAGGAGGATGGCCCACTGTTGGGTTCTTGTTATTGGTGACTAACCTTATGAGTCTATGGTCTTGTAAATGAAACTTGGCCTACTGTTATGGGGTGCCTAAGGTTTGCCAGCTGACAGTCTCCTTGTTGCTCAAATGTGGCCTCTCTATAAGCCAAACTCAGCATACGAATGCATTACCTTCCCCCCTACGTCGACATGACTCCCGGGTATGAGCCTCCCTGGCAATGAGGGACTAATACCAATTATCAACTGGAAACACGACTGAAAAAAAAACCTTAAATAAAAGGGGGAAACGGTAAAGACAAATGAGTTCATGTGGCTAAGAGACTTCAAAGAGACTCAGGAGGTCATCCCAGAGGTAACGCTTACTCACACTTCAGTAGGATCTCATAAAACACCAAAGTGGATATCACCCCACACAGAGGGACTCCTGAGGGCTCTGGAGACATTCAGGTCCTGTATAAGCGGGGATAGCCCCAGAGATTAACGCCTTATCAGTGGGCTTTAGTTTGGAATCTGTCACTCCTGAAAGTGACAGTGTTCAACTCAAATAAGTCCTCCCTGCACATGGTCCATCAGTCCCTTCTATTCAAACCTATATGGGAGGCTGTGGTTTGTAGGTGTACTTCCAGAGACTGGAGCCTCTGTCCTGCCTATGTCCCAGCTGTGCCTGGAATCTCAGTGGAGCTGCAACTCCTACTCTACAGCTAAATGGACTCACCCAAGTCACCTGGTGAGGAGACGATGATGATGGACAATAGCCATCCCAGGGAATGGAGAGAGCCTGCAGCTGAAGGCAGGATATTCCTATCCACCGTATCCATGGGATATAAGCCCACTTTCACTTGGAGATGGAGTGGACATCACCGTTCCAGTCCCCTCAGGATTGGGGGAGGAGCTGTGGACTAGAGTGGACTTAATGGTATTCTGTTGTGGACATGTTGAGATTCAGGCAATGGAAGAAATTACAACAGTGAGGTGAAGCCTGTGGCCACTGGATGTTTTCAGGTTGGGGAGGGGAAATGCAGTTGTAATACAGGGACTTTTTCAGGACTTGGGGTTGTCCTGAATGACATTGTGGTGACAGTTATAGGCCATTTTACAGCAGCATATACCATGCAGACCTGTGTGGGAAAGAGTGTGGCCTATGATGTGAACTGTGGTCTATGCTTGGTGGCAAAGACCCAGGATGTGTATATCCATTGCAGGTGATGTGCCACACTAATGAAGGAGGTTTCTGTGGGATGTTGTGGGAGGTATGGGAGGTGGAGATGATGGGAATCCCGGTAATTTTTGTGTAACATCTATGTAATCTAACCATCTTTTAAAATAGTTACAGAAAAAAAAAGTTTCTAAGAAAAAAAAAATAGGGGAAAAAAAAGGAAAAATGTAGACAATGTTAACACTCACAATGGAACATTTGTCAGAGGAAGTGTTCTGTTACAATAATACTTTGCAGGAACCTCCAATGTTTTCTGTCATAGGACTGTAGCAAAGGAGTTTAAAAGTGCACTTTATCATTCATTTATAAGATTAGCAGACAAATCCTTTTAAAATGCCAGACCATTCATATAACAAAAAACTCTTTTCAAGTCATTGATGTTGAGTAACAACTTTGATTTCTCAACAGATTACAAAGGTTGAACACATGGACAGTAGGAATAACACAAAAGTGCCTGACTTTATCCTTATGAGATTAGCAGACTCTGAAGAAATCTAGCAGATCCTCTTTATGTTATTTCTCCTTATATACATGAATACTGTGCCGGGGAATGCAGGTATGCTACTGATAATTCAGCTGGATCTCCAGTTTCACACCCCCATGTACTTTTTCCTCTGTCAGCTGTCACTTTTTCTGTGGCATATTCCCGATTTTATTCCTGTCTTGCACTGACACTCATGGCACTGAAATCATAATATTCATTCTTGCTGGCCCCAACATAATGGTGTCTCTTATCATAATCTATGTTTCTTATGGATCCATTCTTTCCACTAGCCTGAAAATTAATTCCACTTCAGGAAAGCACAAATCCTTCTCTACTTGTGCCGCTTACCTCCTGGGTGTCACAATATTTTATGCCACTACGATTTTTACTTATATGAAACCAAAAAATTCCTACTCCATGGGAAAGGATCAAATGACCTCTATGTTTTATACTAAGGTGATCCCCATGCTGAATCCAATTATATATAGTCTTTGGAATAAAGAAGTGAAAAATGCTCTCATTAGAGTCATGAAGAAGAGGCAATTGAAATGACAGTGTTGTTAAATGTTTAATCTCATATTTTTGTCCATAAATGTGTAATTATTTGGTCTCTCTCTAAATACTGTAGCATCCTTTAATTAGTTTGCATTTCTGTTGAGCCATCCTCTATTTGACCAATCATGGTCTAGAACATTTCATAGAATGTAATTTTATAAATCTACATAGTTATTAAATGCCATGAAATATGTTTAAAACCTTTGGTTTAAATATATGCATTTTATAGGTCAAGCAATGTGAACAAATATGTAGTGTTATCTTTCAAAATGTATCATAGAAATCATCAAGCATGTTCCAAATTCAGATAATTTTTTTTTATAAAGAGCACTCTTACATTCCATTCCATTTATTCTGTGGAGAAGAAATAGAGCACAGTTGTAAAGAGTGACGCTTTGGAATGGACAAATCGGGATTAGGTTGTAGATCTCTCATCTTTTTACCTGTATATCCCTTAGTAAGTCACTGAAGCTTTAAATATAGTTTTTTCAATTTTACAAGAAAAATAGTAATTCTAGAACAATAGTTATAAAAATTAAATCAGAAGATAAATATAAGGATTTAATGCAGTACTAATAAATATGTGCCACATATTCATATATAAATAGCTAAAAAAAATTAAAACAGCCCTCCAATATCTAGTCTTAGAAAAAAGGAAATATTTTTATAGAACTAGATTCTGAAAATAAGTGTATGTGAACATTGAAAAAAAATTGGAATTATTTTGCATTATTAAAAAAACTAAAAAAATAATTTTTCATTGTGTTCTAGATGTTTCTTATGTATTTGCCTGTATATATTACTTACTGATAGATAGATAGATAGGTGATAGATAGATAGATAGATAGATAGATAGATAGATAGATATACAAAGTTTTTGACATTTCCTATCTCTATTTTAAACATTTCAGCTTCTACTCATTACCATAAACATCGGTAATTCCTTTCTCATTTGAATTTGGGAGGTGAATCTATTCTTGGTTCAAGATTGAAATCAGTAATCAATTCTTATAATGCTTTAAGTCTCAAATTTTTCTAAATTCATGCATATACACTAAAAAAAATATTGCATGCAATAATATCATTCAATGTCTACCTCAAAACTCTTTGAAAACTCTACCATTCTGGAATTTCAACAAGGTTTACTAATTAATATTTCTTGGTTTAATTTTAGCACAATTTTGAAAAAAATCATTTTCTTTCTAATGATTTCCATAAATTTGTTATGTTCCTTAAAGAGAATGAATTGTTGAGTTAAATTCTTCATTTAAAATTTTTAATAGGGAAAAGTCATAAACCTAAAAATTGATAATGAGACCAAATTTTGTGTCAGCCCATAAATTTTAGTCAGGTAGGTTGCTAAAATTTCCTTTAGAAATGAATCTGCATAAGGAAGCGGTTGTGGCTCAGGTGACTGAGCTCTCACCACCACATGGGAGGTCCGTGGTTCCATTCCCTATGCATCCTATAGAAGACAGTGAGCTGGCACAATAGACAGACATGGCAAGCTGACACAAGAAGATGATGCAAAAAGAGACACAAGAAGAAAAACAAGAGAGACACAACAAAAAAGCATGGAGGAGAGGTTCCCAGTGCCTCCTAAAGAAAACGAGCAAGAAAGCAAGGTGATGCGAAGGGCAGGAGCAGCAAGCTGACACAACAAGATGATGCAACAAGAGACACAAGAAGAAAAACATAAGAAGAGACACAGCAAAGCAAGTAATGTAGGTGGCTCAAGTGATTAGGCGCCTCCTTCCCATATCGGAGGTCCCAGGCTTCCCAAAGACACAGCAAGAGCAAAAAAGAATGAGGTAGTGGAGGGAAATAAAATAAACAAACAAATAAATAATTAATCTGCATAACATGGAATTTCACTTTTAGTTTTCTCTGCTATTCAATGTGTATTTAAGAATGTATTTTTTTTTCATTTTTCTGAGGATTTGATTATTTTTAACTTAAGCAATGCTTATTATATATATATAAATATATTTATTTGAATTCAAGTGTTTTCTCTTCCTTTAATTTATATTAATTTTTTTCTTTGTAGAATTTAATATTCTTTTTGTCCAAAGTATTTTTGAATGATTAAAGTAAAGTTTAACTTCTGTTTTAGGGGTAGACAGTTTATGACTTTTCACTAGTTCTTCACTGTTAATTAATTTATTCAAATAGTTAAAAGTGCATTATTTTCTTCTACATCCTGAATTTATAGGAATATTTTAACATATATATTATGTCCATATAAATTACTGTATTACGCCTTGTTTTTGCTCTGAATTCTATGTTGTCTAGAATCTGTTTTTAGTGTAATCTTTCTTTGTTATGTTTGCAATTAAAGATGTCTCTGTTAAGCATTTATTTTAATAATATAATTTTTTACTAATCATTCATCATGTACATGTAATGAGTTTATTCTTATATTTTAAGCTTTCTTCTTTTTTCTGGTCTTCATTCTGGTCTTACTCTCATTTATGTATATCTGTGATTTTGAAAATGTATCCTTTTGGTTTGTATTCTCAACAGTGGTCCACCTATCTTCCAGTATTTGAGACAATAATAAATTTAGGGCATGCTTCAGATCGAAATAAATTCTGACCACCCTATCTTCTCAAGATATTCTAAAAAACACTAAAGACATTATTAATTGACTGTAACATAACCTTTATGAAATGTGAAAAAAGTAGACTTTTCACATTCCATCTTTTTTTCCTATTTATATTAGTGCATATTTTATGTAAAATGTGGTCAGAAGTTTTTTTTAAGACAATATCCTTTTGTTCATGGTGGTATAGCAAAATTCTATGTATTACAATGATTTAATTACTCAAATAATGATAAAGAAATTAAGACTAAAATAGACATGACAAAATATGAACAATAGTTTTGTTTGTAAATATTCGATGTTATATAATAACTAGGTGCCAGACAATATTTAAAGGGCTTTAGATATGTAAATTACATAGTTTGTTTTCACAAGGTAACTCTCAGGTAGGTACTACCAATATCTACAATTTAATCTCAGGTAATGGAAAGCCATCCTGCTACTTCTTCAGGCAAATTCCTAAGAATCATTCTGGAATTTTCTCTGTGCCATACACCTCAAATCGAGTCCATCAGCATATCATATTGATTCTATATCCAGAATGTATTTGGAGTGTGACTATTTCTCAACACCTTCTCTTCTATCACCCTTGCCCAAAGAACCATCATCCTAATCTTTGAATTATTTTTGCCTTCCTGTTTTCTGATTTATACCATTTAAGTTTAATCTCAATGTAAGGCCAGAGTATTGATGTTATAAAGTTGGATCATTTCTCTTTTGCTCACAAAAAGTATAAGAGTTCCCATCACAGTAAGAGTAAAAAACAAAACTTATTCTATATTATTTTGTCTTCATGCTCACTTTGGAGCAGCCGCACTGACCTACTAATGCTCCGCAAACACAGTTGCGATTCTGTCTGGACTTTCTCCATTTTTTTCTTCTTCCTGAGTTTCCCTTCATCCAGTTAACTTTGTGAATCTCTTCTCATTCCCTTCCTCATGAGATCATCCCTTACCACCCTATGTAAAATCATATCTGCCTCACCTTCATCCATGCTGTATTTGCTTTCCATAACAGTTACCTCATCTAACATTCCATATCTTTTCCTTATGCCTTTTGATTTTTTTCTGTTTCCTCCTCTATGAAAGCTCTTGAACTCAGGATTTTTACCTGTTTTGTTTAATTTTTAATCACCAGCATCTAGAATAGTGCCTCAAAAAATGAATAGATGAGTTTTATACATGATGAAACTGAGATTACATAAGAGATTACGTAACTTGTTCATGGTCAGGCAACTGTCTAAAGGAGAAGCATACAGTTGAACTCAGACAGCCTGCTGGTAGAACTTACATTTTTCATCACCACTCTATGATATGACTGTTTTTCCACAAAAATATAAAATGTTATTAGAGAAAAAATAGATTCCATTGCTTTCATACATATTTTTAAAATAAAAAATAACAGGGGTCATAGAGAAGGGTATATTGCTGGCAGGCATTCTCTACAGCTATTGAGAGAAGACAGTGTGACTTTGGCAATACCAGTTAAATCTTGTCAACATATCAACATATATGCATAGTCCTATTTACAAAAAGAATGAGCTTTGTAAAGGAAAGAGTGATTTATCAGGTGATGTGATTGGGCTGCAGAGAACCTGTATTGGTCAGGTACAAGATATCCTTGTGTAAGATGGGTTCAGAAAGAGAGTGTCTCAATAAAAGTTAAAGTATCATCCTTGGGTATAGCCATGAAGAGTTCAGCTGACTAGGTTTTGCGTGCTCTTTTCTAAGAAGTAACCCTAGGATCCATGTTTCTGCTATGTTGTTGCAGTATTTTCTCCCAAGAGGATGTTTGCTTTGGCATGGTTGAGGACTTTTCATGTAGCACTCTGTCTATTTCCCACTCTGATGGAAAAGTGACGTTTTCACTTTTGGGAAAGAACTGTATTTTTTTTTTCATGTGGAATGTTTTTAAGGAAATGTCCAATTTCTTGCATATAGGCATTTTCAGGTAACCTGTTTTTCTGATGTGAGCATTTTTAAGGAATTGTTCATTTAATCTAAATTATTAATTTTAACAGCAAAATGTTTATATCATTTTATTACTATCTTTTAAATATTTGTTGGAAACTGTGATTTTTACCCCTTCTTCATCCCTTATTTGGCAATTTTGTCCTCTCTCTCCATAATGGTTGCTCTAAGGATTATTAAACTTTGAGAAATAGAAATAAAATTCCTCTTTCCCATTCTTTGTGCTATTTTGTCATAAATTTTACTTTTATATATGGATCATGTCCTGCTAGGTATCAACATAGTTTACTGTTAGTCAATTATTTTTAAAGCAATTCAATTTTAAAAATCCAGTGTTTGACAACTAGAACACATAATCTCACTAAATATTAATGCACATACTCTAGTTTGAGACTGAGGATTATACTTTCTAAAATATTGTGTAAGTGATGAAAAACCTTTCCTCTTACCTCTGAAACTGAACTACTCACTCAGTTAAAATATGCAGTGAATAATATGCACTTGGATACTTATGCCAGTTCTTTAAACTATTCTTGGAGTTCAGAGGAAAGGTGTAAGGAGAAAACACAATAATTCTCTTCTGCAAAAGAAAAGCAGGACAATGAGACTTTTTTTTTTTCATATTAAACACATGAAACCTTCTGAAACAATGACCTATAGGATATAAATGTCTGCAGGAATGCACATCACCTTTCAGTAAAAAATTATCCCTTAGTGGAAAAATCATATGACATAAAATTGGAAAAGTAATCAAAGTCTATAGTTCTAGCTTGAATATATACTGGATATGTGGCATTAGATTAATAACAAAGGTTCATTGAAATCTAGGTTCTACTTATGGGGAAAAAACTTCCTTAATTCCTCAAAATTTCCTAAATAACTATGTTATAAAATAATTTGAAAGCATAACCTATGACATAATTTATAATTCTTTAATAAAAATTATTAGGTTTCTTATTGAAATTTTAACATACTACACTTTTAAGTGGCATGAGAAATAGTTTAAGCTCATTGAAAGTCTGACAGAGGAATAAATTTATGAATAAGGATACAGGAGAGCTTGAGCAGTAAATAACTGAAATATTCTATATGATAAAATATTAGAATATTAAAAGACTGATAGAGTTAAAAATAACAGGGTTTGGCTTTTATATGGTTTTCCTCATCATGGACATACACTATACTAATCTGTAGGCTAATACCTGCCTATTTACATAAGAAACTCTTATCATAATTATGAAAATTACATGAATCTCTGGTTTGTACATTGAGACTATCTTAGTGGATCATTAAAGCTGGTCATGATATCTAAATAAAAGAAAGAAAGAAAGAAATATGAGATTTGCAGGGAGCCATTTGGGAGAAAGTGTTCTATTAATTAATACAACCTCAAATTTATCTATAAATTCAGTGCAACCCAATTAAAATTTAATATTTTTTTTGCAGAAATGGAAAAGCTGATTTTGCAATTTACATGTAAAAGCAAAGAATTAAAATAGTCAAAACTACTTAGAAAATGTAAAATAAAGTAAGAGGACTGGCATAATGTTATTTTACTATTTATCAAAACTAAAATTTTCAACAGTATGGTATTGTTGCCAAGATATATATCTTGATCAATGGAACTGATTTGAAAGTTCAGAAATTGATTTACTCGTATGGGGTGAAGACTAGGGCCGCCATCAAGGGCTTGAAGGACACAGGTGTAGTGAGCTCATCACATTCCTCTTCAACACTTCTATGGACTTGTGCAAAAAACAGAGAGATCTTTGAGGATGACACTGTATTATCATAACGCAAGCCAGGAAGTTACTCGATTACTCTATTAGATATGGTATCATTGTTTCCACAAATTAACACATCCCCACCTGCTCGGTTTGCAGCTATTGATTTGGCAAACCTTTTCTTCAATATTTGTTAGCTTGCTTTCACCTTGAAAGCTCAACAAAACACCTTCACTGTCTTTCCTTAGGAGTATAGCAAATATTCAGCCCTATGACTTAATCTCATTTGCAGATTCCTTAATAGAATTACCCTTCCACAAAACATCATACTTTTCTATTACATTATGCTGCTTGCACCTAGTGGACAAGAGTAGCAACTACTCATAACTTATTGTAAATGCATTTTCATGTATTTGCATGTATGGGTAATACCTCCAAAAGTAATTCCAGGGCTTTCCACCTCACTGTAATGTCTAGGCATCCAGTGGAGAGGACAATGTCTAGATATCCCTTTTAAGGTAAAGGATAAGCAGTTGTATCTGGCCATTCATACAATCTAAAAAGAAACAGAATGCCTAGTTGGCCTCTGAATGGGTGCAAATGGGATTTTGGAGGCAATATAATTCTTATTTGGGTTTGCTATTCTGGTCCACTTACTGGGTAACCCAAAATGCTGCTGGTTTTGAGAGGCAACTGGAACATGAGCAGGTGCTCCCGCAGGTCCAAACTGACATGCATGCTGTTCTTCCCCTTAAGCCATAAAATGATCCAGTTTCTCCAATGGTGGTTGAAGTATCAGTAGCAAATACACATGTTATTTCGAGTCTTTGTCAGGACTTGATATAAGAATCACAGATATTTGAGGTTTTGGAGTAACATTCCAAAATAACAACTGTGGGGTTTTTTGTTTGTTTGTTTTTTCCTCAGAAACAGGTTTTGGCTAGCTACTGGGGCTTAGGAGAGACTGAATGCTTCTTAATTAACCATAGGTCACCTAATTACAATGAGACCTGAGCTACTATGTAATAAAAGGATATTGTCTGACCAAAAAAGTCATTACTTTGGGAGTGCACTGTAGCACTCCATCATCAAATGGAAGTAGTTTATAGGAGATCAGCCTCTAGCAAGCCCCAAGGCACAAGAAAGTTGCATGAAGTAGTTGTCAAATACCCACAGTCCCTATTACTTCCACATTAATTTCTCTCTCCCATTGCACAGCTATGGATTCTTGGGACGTTCCCTACAAGAAGAGAAAACTTGAGGTTTGTTTACATAGAGTTTTGCATGATGTATGGACTCCACCCAAAAGTGGACAGCTGCAGCACTACACCACCTTTCTAGGACATTCCTCAAGGACAGTAGTTAAGGAATATCCTCTCAGGAGGCAGAACCCTGAGCAGTGTACCTGGTTGTTCATTTTTCTTGGAAGCAGAAATGTTCAGAGTTGCATTTGCATTTATATTCATGGTGTGTGCCAATGGTTTTGGCTGGCTGATTAGAGTTTGGAAGGAACATGATTGGAAATTTGGGCACTAAATTATCTGGTGAAGAGGTTTGTGAATAGAACTTTCTGAATGGGTGCAAAACATGAAGATATTTGAAAGCTAATATTAATTTTAAAAATAAATGTATTTATTGATAAAAGTTCAGTTATGTGAATCTCTTTTTATAAGAAGAATGGAAATGTTTTTGGACAATTTTTATATAGTTATTGCTTTATATATTTAATTAGATTCTCTGATTTCTATCATTGTGCCTAATTGTTCATTCAAATATATAGCTCTTTTAAAGAGGAATAAATTTTAGACAGAATGCCTAAATCACACACAGCTTTCAATCATACAGCTGGGTCACGAACACATACTCTCAGATTCCAACTTGTATTTAATTTATCTCTCACCATTGTGAATGCAAGTACATCATTGTTCAGATGCCAAGATATTGTACCATGGCTGATATTTTTCTTGTAAGGACATATCTTGTATCAAGAATAATAGGTTGATTACATCATATTGATCAATTTGGTATTTTATTTCTTTCAATTCCTTTTTTTATCATATCCACATAAACATTTTTTGTGCCAAACTCCATTCAGTTAATATTTACGTAAAACCCTCCATTCATGGCATTTTTAAAATATAAAAGAAAAACCATTGGGGATTCTGAGTGAAGTCACACATTTAATTAAATAAAAAATTTAAAAGTATTTTAGACTTTTATAATCACTCACAATATTTGGTTAATTAGAATAGGTGCTTTGTGGGTTCTAATTTGTTTGTCTTATTTTATTTATTTCTGATACATAGACATCAAACTAAAATTTGTCCTGTCTTTGAGCAATTCTCTTTTCTCTGCCTTTATTCGTTTTCCCACTAATTATTTGAAAAGGTTTTTGCCTTATATTGGCAATTTTTCTAAGTAATCCTCAACTTATCTTTCTCAGAACAATGTTGGAATGGGGCTCCTTCTCTCATTCTTTCTGTTTCAGATGGCTTTTTCTCTTACTGATAGGAACTGTATCAGTATTGTGAAACTTGAGCTTGGCATAAATTACAAATTGAAATATTTTACAGAATACTATTTGGAAAAAATTATGTGACCTCAAGACTGATTCAAAATCCCTATGGGTTGCACATGGAAATGTCTTCTCCTCATTTCTTTAGAAGCAGGAATATATCCATAATATATTACACTTTTGAAGAACCAGCATTAAGTTTTGTTGAACTTCTCTGTTTTTTATTCTATTTCATTTACCCCTGCTCTAATCTTTTGTATTTCCTTCTTCCTTGTCACTCTGGATTTCATTTGCTCTTCTTTTTCTAGTTTTTCCAGTTTTGAATTAGGTCTCTGATTTGCGATCTTCTTTTTATGTAAGCATCTAGAGCTAAAAATTTCCTTCTCAGCACTGCCTTCACTGCATCCCATGAGATTTATTATGCTATATTTTCATTTTCATTTGTCTCAGAATGTTTCCTAATTTTGCTTCTGATTTCCTTTTTAACCCATTATTTGTTTTAAGAGTATGTTGTTTAATTTCCTCATATTTGTGAATTTTCCATTTCCTCTTCTGTTATTAATTTCTAGCTCCATTCTGTAGCTGTTGGAGAATATACATTGAATGATATCAATATTTTTTAAGTTATTGAAGCTTCTTTTGTGACTCAAATTATGGTCTATTCTGGAGAATGATCCAGGTGGACTTTTGAAGAATGTATGTTCTGTTTCTCTTGGGTGAGGGGTTCTATATATGTCTGTTTGGCATAGTTGGTTTAGAGTATCATTCAAGTCTTTTACTTCCTTGCTAATTTTCTGACTAGATTATCCATTATTAGGAGCGGTGTATTAAGTCTCCTATTACTAATGTAGAACATTCAATTTCTCCCTTCACATCTGTCTGGGCTTCTTCATATATTTTGGGTACTGCTGTCAGGTACATATATATTTATAACTGTTACATCCTCCCGTCTTCCTGTTGAATTGTTTCCTGCATTAGTATATAATGCCCATGTTTGTCCCTTGCAATGTTTTTTACTTGAAGTCTGTTTTTTCTATTAGTAGACATACCCCAGCTCTCTTTTGGTTCCTACTTGCATAACATATATTTTTTTATCCTTTCACTTTCAACATAATTGTATTGTTGATTTTAAAGTAAGTCTGTTACAGAGATTTTCATATATTTTTCTTGTGGCTACCATGAGGTTAAAATTTAGCATCCTAATATATAATAATCATATTTGGTTTGATACAAATTTAATTCCAATAGTATGCACAAATACTTTTCTATCCCCTCATCTTTTGAAAAGATTTACTTTATTTATTTCTCCCCCCACCCCCTGCCGTTGTTTGTGCTTACTCTTTGCTTTCTGTATCTGTTCGTTCTGTGCTCATCTTCTTTTTAGGAGGCACTGGGAACTGAACCTCGGGTCTCCCATGTAGGAGGGAGGCACCCAATCACTTGAGCCACCTCTGGTGCCTGCTTGTTGTGTCTCTCATTGCATTTCCTTGCTGTGTCTTTCATTGCATCCTCTCATTGCATCATCTTGTTGTGTCAGTTCATTTCGTCAGCTTGCTGCACCAGTCCATTGTGTTAGCTTGCTGTTTTGCTCATTTTCTTTAGACACACTGGCAACCAAACCTGGGGTCTCCCATGTGGTAGGTGTGTGCCCAAATGTTTGAGCCCCATCTGCTTCCTTATCATTACTTTTTTATGCATTTGCATTTTAATACTTATAGGAAATAAGAAGTGGAGTTACATACCAAACAATATACTACAATAATAATGACATTTATAGTTACCCAAATGTTTATACTGCAGGTCTCTGTTTCTTTATGCCATTTTAAGCCATGGTCTATTGGACTTTCCTTTCAGTCTGAAGAACGCGCTGTAGGGCAGGTGTAATGAGGACGAACTCCCTCAACTTTTGTATCTGAGAAGGTTCTAATCTCGTCCTAATTTTTGAAACAAAGTTTGTGGATATAATTTTCTTGACTGGCAGTTGTTATCTTTCAGCACTTTACATATTTCAACCCACTGCCTTCTTGTCTCAATTGTTTCTGATGATAAATAGGCAATCAATCCAAATGGGACTCCTTTGTATTTAACATTTTGGTTTGCATTCACAGCTTTCAGAACTCTCTCCTTGTCCTTTTTGTTCAATACTCTGATCAACATGTTGAGATGTATTTTTCTTCATATTTATTCTCTTTTGTTCTCTCTGGGCCTCTTGGATATGCATATTCATGTCTTTTGCTGTTTGGGAAGTTCTCTGTCATTATTTCTTTTAATATTCTTTTTGCCCCTTTCTCCATTTCTTCTCCATCTAGGATTCCCTAAATATGCATATTGGTGCACTTGATGCTATCCCATAGCTGTCTTAGGTGAGTTTCACTTTTAATATTCCTTTTTTTTCCTGTTCTTCAGTCTGAATCATCACAATTGTTTTGTCTTTTAGTTTACTGATTCTTTCTTCTGCCAGATCCAGTCTGCTCTTGAAACCCTCCAGGGCCTTTTTCATTTCAATTTTTGTTGTCTTCAACACCAGGAAATCTGTTTAGTTCCTTTTTAAAATTTCTGTCTCTTTACTAAGATTCTCATTGCTCATTCATGTTTTCCTGGTATTCTTTAGTTCCTCCTTTGTATTTTTCTTTATCTCCCTAAGTATTATTAAGACAATTTTTTAAAGCTGTTGTTCAATATGTCTTCCTCACTGGTGTTTTCTGTATGTTTATCTTCTTCCTTTGGATGGCCATCATTTCCTGTTTCTTTGTTTGTCTTAAACTCTTTTGTTGCAAACTGTATATTTCAAAATTCATCATGCTATTTCTGAGATTTATTCCCTGGGATGTCAGGTTTTTTAAAAATCATTTTATTTTATTTTATTTTTGTTTTGTTGCCAGCTGATGATAACAAAGAGATTTTATTGAGCTTCAGCTCTTTCATCAGGAAGGTTTGCCCCAGATGAATGCAATGTTAAGGTTTTTCACTGTGTTTCTGAGCTTCTGTGTTTTTTTTGGGCTGCTCTGTTTATGGGAGTTTGGTTGTCCCCTGTTATTTCCAGAAGAAAATTCTCCTTCTTTTGGGTGTTTGAAGCTGGCAGTCCTTTGCCCAAGACAGTGTGCCTCTATAGTTTTTTAACTAGATTCACATTCTCAAGCTACTTTTGTCTGGTGGGCAAATTCTGGTATGAAGATGATGAGAGGGAGGACTTTCCAAAATCAGCCTTTCCCAGCCAATTCAGGGCCAGGGTCCCACAAAGGTGTTGCAGACTGTCTCCAAAATGCTCTGGGAAGGCATACAGGAAAGTTGCCACGAGCTTCTCTTACTGGTACCCAAAGCTGAGCTTTCCTGCCATGCCATGAAAATGCAGCTTTTTAACTAACTGTTCCCAGTGCCCTGAGGAAGCACTGTGTCCTTAAGTCCCAACATCTGCCACCCAGGCCCAGGGATGTTTGAAACCACTCTTGCCACTGCCTTGATTTGGGGCAGGTGGAAACAATGGTAGCCACAGCCTATAATAGGGGCTTGTTGAAACAATGTCTGCCTTTAGACCTGGTCCCCCAGTGAACCTTCTTTGCTTACCAAAAGCCATGATTAGTGATCAGCTATGCCTACACCCAATCTTAGGGAAGATGTTTTTTATTTCCCTTTTTTGTCACCAGTGAGGTACCCAGAGCCTGGACCCAAGGACAGCCTGCTTTGAGAGTGGGGGATGTGTGCTAGTAGCAGCCATGCTGAGAGAGTAATTTGCTGTCCTTTACCATAATTTATCAGACTCTTCCGTCCTCTCTTACCTGGATGCCGTACAGTGTTCTTCTCTTCTCCAAAGTTTCAAAATAGTTGTTTCAGATAGCTCCTGTCTGTTTAACATTGGTTTTGGTGGAATTGACCGAAATCTGGAATTCCTTACCCTACTGTCTTCCAACAATCCCCCTCATTTGCATTTATATAAAATGAACTTCAGTATAATACACATTTTTTCCTACACCCAACTATCCACATACCTTTTTGTTCTCATTGCTACAAATTTTATCTTTACACATTACATGTCTTATACCCTAGATTTGTCATTATTTTGAGCACTTGCTTTTTTAAAATCTGTATGAATGAAATGTGGAGCTGCATACATATAAATACAATATAATAATACCAATGTTTTTAATTATACATGTTGTTACATTTACCAAACATCTTTATTCCTTTATGCTGCTTTTATCCACTTTCCAGTGTTGCCAGATTCCCTCTAGTTTCTTGGCTATGTTACATAAAAGAATTTAAGAACATGCCAGGTTAGTTAAGCCAGTAGTTTATTAAGGAAATGAGAGAAGATAATAGAAATGGGAGAAAATAAGAGATTATGGGTCCCTACATGTACTTATGGGCTGGTCCAGGGAGAGAGAGAGAAGTATTTAGCTTGTGTGGTTGCTTTTTAAACCATTAATTATTCCTCCCCTTGTTCATGTACAGTGGAGAGGTCACAGCTGTTTACTGTTTTGATTGATTACCCCACCCATCAATTCCTCCTGGGAGGGGCAATGATAAGTTCCCTTGAGAATATCCGGGGCCTTTTCTTGATCCCAGATGAAATCTCATTCCAAATGGGGGATTCTTGTGGGGTTCTTCCAGCAGCCTTCTGGTGGGGTCTTTCCCTCAGGGGATTTCCATGGCCACTTGTTTCAAGGCCATATTTTTCTGCCAGGTTTTAAGTTCATCTTCCCATTCCCTAAACTAGTCTGGCTCAATAGTGTTCATTCATTTCAGACAACTCCCTGTAGTATTGCTTATAGGCGAGGCCTAGATTGACTATCTACCTCAGCTTTTGCTTATATGGGAATGTGTTAATCTCTCCCTCATTTCAAACAGTCTTGCCAGAAATAAAATTCTTGGTTGAATTTGTTTTCTTTCAGCACTTAAATATTTCAACCCACTTCCTTCTTGCCTTATGGTTTCTGTTGAGAAATTGGCACTTTTTTCTTGATTCACTGTTTTTTACATAACATGTTGCTTTTCTCTTGTAGCTTTCAGAACTTGTCCTTGCATTCTCCAGTTTGACTATATTAAGCATGAGCATACTTCTCTTCAAATGTATCTTGTTTGGTGTTCATTGGGCTTTGTGAATATGTTTTCATGTCTTCTGTTAAAATTGATAAGTTTTCTGTCTTTATTTCTTTGAATAAACCACCTGCCCCCTTCTCTCCTTCTTGTTCTGAGATTCCCATTATGAAGGTGCTCCATTGTCTCTTAGGCTCTGTTCTCTCTCTCTCTTTTTAAATATTTTTTTTGCTCTTCAACCTGAATAATTTCAATTGCCTTGTCTTCAAACTGACTGATTCTTTCTTTTGTATATCCAACATCTAGTCTTCTTCTTGATAATTTCTGAAGTATGATCTTGCTCCTTCAGAGGAGTAATAATTTATTGTATCTTTGCCTTGTAGATTTTATTGCACACTATATATTTTATTATTTTAATGTTTTAACTCAGGGATTTAATCCCTCATCTCTTTGCTTTTCAAGTTTGTGTCAGTCTGTTGCAGCAGACAAAATTCTGATGACAAGAAACCCAAGTGGCACTTGGAGAGGCAGAGAAACAAAGTTTTATTACACGCAGGCCCAGAGAAGAGTCAAGTCTCCAAAGTCTGAACCCTGAGCTTTGGCTTTCGTGGGCTTATACCATGAAAGTTATTGTTTGGCCCCCAACCTGTATTTTGACAATGGGCTCATGGGGGCCAAGTTCCAGTGAGCCCAGTCACCCCTATTTGGAGTCAACTCCCACTAGCCCAATGAGATGATTATGTTCCCTTCATGTGCCAGATTCTACCAGGGGCACTTATTTTTCCAGTGTGTCTCTGGCCAGGGGCGTTTTGTCCCCCTTTTCGAGGTGACCCTCTTCGTTTTGTGGGGTCAGGCTCAAGGCACAGACTCATCGGAGGAGCGCTTCCTGATATCGTTGGAGGCAGCCCATCTCTGATCAGTGTTGTAGTCCCAGTTTGGTTGCACCTATGGCACAGCCTCCTGTGCCCAATCTTCCGGGTCTAAGACACCAGCAGGAGTTTGCTCTGGACACTGCATCTCACGGAGGGACATCTGTAGCATGGGTTGCACTGACCAAAGCCTCGTTCTTACTGGAGTTCCAGGGGCTTTCTCCAGAGGGGGCTTATGGTCTCAGAGGGACTGAAGGTGGGGGTGTCCATGTGGGATCGGTTTGAGCTCCCAGGACAGAGCCCTGCAGCCCCAAGGAACTCACGGTGTTCCATACCCAAACGTATATTCCAATTCCTAATTTCAGCCCTGCTAGAGCTTTTAAAAAGGTGTTTTCTGAGCAGCTGGACCATACTGGTTGCCAGGGCCCCATTCCTTGTGCAGCTAAGACCCTACTCTGTCCCTTTTTCCCAGCACAAAATCTAACCCAAGGGGGCAGACTCTGAGTTATTTCAAACCAGGAATCAATGTAGGGAAACTGATCAGGATGGCTGGGAGCTTCCATGATAACAAACCATACTGTGTGGACCTTGGCTACATCCAGGTCCCTTCCAAGGCCCAGTCAATGTTAAAAGTGGGTCACTCTTATTCACATAGGGTTCAGAGGTTGCCGGGGTTCATCAGACGCCATAATCTCCAGAAAACCCTTCTTAAAATTCTTGAACATGCAGTCTAAGACAGTAGGTTTTGACTGTGATGCACCCATACCCTGAGCTTATGGCACAAGACAAAGGAATGAGTTGTCTCTTCCAAGGTCACTCAGATACCCGCCTGTCTGCGTCTCTTGTGAGAATTTTGGTTCGTCTTAGCTAAGGCACCCATGTATAGTCCAAGTTAGCCATTATGTCATAGGACGTAGCCGCAGAAAACAGATTAGGGCCCACTTGGACTCCATAGCGCGAGCTATGGAGCCACTCACTGGAACAACAGAGGCAAGCTGCTGCCATTGTTATTCACACAAAATCGCTCAGGAGTTATGCAGTCCCTCCCGCAGGTCTGCCTATCCTGGGATCTCAAATAATTTAAGATCTCCGGAGGTGATCCGTCTTCCCTTCCATCTGGAGATGGGCTTACTGAGGACTTGGCACCTGGGGCCTTACTTTTCTGAAGTTTTCTGGCACTGTTCAGTCCGCCTCCACAGTGAATCAGTCCAGGGTCTGGGGATGCATCCCACAGGGACACCTCAGAAGGAAGTCCCGTTAAGAGGATGGGTGGTGCCTACCTTGTTCGCTTGGAGATCGCCACCGGTTGCACTGCCAGTCCCAAGCCAGAGGCACAACTGGCCTACGTGGTTGGGTTTTCCAGTCAGGGAAACAAATGTTGCAGCAGAGGAAACTCTGATGATGAGAAACTCAAGTGGCACTCAGAGAGGTGGAGGAACAAGGTTTTATTATGCACCAGCTCAGAAAAGAGTCAAGTCTCCAAAGTCTGAGCCCCAAGCTTTGTTTTTTGAGGGCTTATATAGGAACTTCTGCGCCTTTTTAAAAATTGGTTAGTGGGTTACTGGGCAAACGGGCAAATTCCTTTATGGAAGTGGAAAGGTGGGATTTACACAAGCAGAAGTGCAAGTTAGCTTATCATTCTAAAGCAGAAAGTTTCTGTTTAATGGGGAAGAGTAAGGCTGTGGCAAAATTTCTTTATCAAATCAAGTGATATTAAAGATATAGCTTTAATATCCTTGAGTATCAGGACTAACAAAACAAACAAAATACCAAAAAACCCACAAAAAACTCCTTTCCCCCTATTTGAAAGTTGACTGTCTTGGCTGGTGCTTATAGAGTTTATCTCTCTTATCAAAATCAGCATGAGGGAAAAGTGTGAGTTCCTCTCCTTCTTTTCTCAGCTTGTGTCTCCTCTGGGGCTACGTCCTGGTCTTAGAAATTCCTTTGTTTATTGGAACTGGAATGCCTCCTCTATCAAGATGAAACAGAATTTCCCCTTCCTAAGTGTTCTATTGTAAGTTTTAAAGCCAGGAATCCTCTGCCCCTGGCTAGATTGAGTTATCCATTTATTACACTGTTTAATAAACTGTTTTGGGAATAGAGTCTGACTGGTATACACAGAATGGGTCATCTTATCCACCTCTGCTAAAAATGCTGTTAATGGGCAATTTTCAAATAAGAGGTTATGACAAAGAACCTATAATAGGATTTATGCTTTGGCTAGAAACTTAGGGGGAGGAAATAAGAAAGCAGGAATCTGCTGTAGATTGGATTCAGACAGAAATCAGGAGCAACTTTATGATTAAGTATTTCAATCTAACTTATCTATCATTAGAGCAGTCTAAATTAAGTTTAAAACTATAGTTGGAAAAGTAATAAAAGTCCCTCATTTGGTAACAGAGGAGGATGTTTGTTATTTTGTGGGTTGCACAGTGACATTGTCAGGAGATCTCCCAGCCTATCCCAAATTGTTCCCATGAACACATTCCCATGAACAGTTGGTAGACACTTGCAAAGAAGACATTGAGAGTGAAAGCAAACCGTTTGATTATAGTTTTTCTGCCCTTGCCAACTGACAGTGTAGCTCACACTTAGCTTTAACTATTCTTTAAAATATAGCTGATTTCTTCCTACCTACTTATACTATGGCCACCTCTTTCTCCCATCTTCTGACAAAGGTTAAGCAGTTCAATTATACAATCTCCTCTGAGGTTCTTCTCCTTCCTTGGAATTCAGATTATTCAGATGTTTGCAAACTCAGCTTCCTGTTGGGGTCATGAAAATTTTTGATTTTTTCTAAGATTGTCTGGCTTTTTAAAAATTGTTGTTGCAATGTTTTGTGTGTTTGTGTGTCTGTGTGTGTGTGTGTGTGTTTGCAGATTTCTTCATCCTTGGTAGAAGTGGACATTCTATATTCTTTTTAAAATTGAATCAGTTCGGTGGCTTCAAATATCTCCTTCTGGAGAAGTCCACACTTGCCTTTGTAATATCTTCCTGAGATTGTAGTTCTGTACCTTGAAAATGTAATAAAAATCTCGGAATCATTATAGTTATAATTTCATCCACTTTACCTTTCCAATGTTTTTCTTTTTCACCCTCTTCCTCCATTTCTTTCTTCTTTTCTCCTTTTTCTCTTTAAATGTCTCCTCCTCTTCCTCACCCTCTCCCTCCTTGTCCTCCACCCTCTTCTACTTTTATTTCTATTCTTTGTCTTCATCTTTTGTCACCCAGAAAAATACCCTGCAATTCTATTTGTATCAACAAACTGAATATTTGCCAAATCCAGTGGAAACTAATTCTTCCCTACTTCTCAAGAAACATTCCTTTCTCTCTTATTTCTACTATTGACTTAATAAAGACCTTCATTACTTCATAAGGTATGGCCAGGAGGCCTGCTAATCAGTGGGCAAAGTGAAAAGTTTGCTTTTTTTTTGCATTCTATATACTGAAATGTTTAAAAGTAAGGATTCTGTAATCAAGAAACTTAGTTTTGAATGCTGTTATCATTTACATGAGTGATGTGTTCTTGAGCATATTACTGAAAGTTTATATGCCTGTTTTCTCAGTTGTGATCTTTGATGTCAGGTATGAATTTATTTATATTTTATTGTCATTATGAAGATATAAGAGCTATAATATATAAAATATTTATATATTGTCCTGTAACTAATAAACCACATAGAAGTGCAAATTTTTGACTCATTTCTTGACTCACCACTCATTTAAAAATATATTCTCTAGGTGAACTATATGTAACAGGAACTATGTCATGCTCTGAAGATACAATTGTGTGGACAAATTCCTGCCTTTATGTAAGTTACCGTGTCAGTGTAGTGTTAGATCTAGATAGAAATCAAACTTCCATATCGAAAAATATTTGTTGATTATTGTGTTAAGTGGTAAAAATGGTAGGTCCAGTATGAGCAATGGACCCCATAATTTTTTCTTGAGGGAAAGATAAGTGAGCACAGATAAAAAGATTGAAAATTTATCAACTTGCGAGTATATTTTCCAATCTCCATATTTACCTGATGAGTAGAAAATCATGAGTGATTGTTTATTCTCAATATTTGGCTTCTACTTTACTAGAAGAAAAAATGGTACAGTGCAATTTTTATGTAGATTAATTTGATATAAACTTTCCTAATTTTTGGACTGATTTATTGCTCAATTTTGTACTGATTTTATAGGCAAATGTAAGTTCATCCCAGGTCCTAAGACTGATCTCTTTGTTTCTCAAAGAAAGATTATTTTGCATATTTCAAAGTGCAGTTACACTGATAAAACCAAGATACAACCATGACTAAAACTTTGTTTTACTAATTTGAAATTTGATTGATACTGTAGAAAGACATAAAATTATCATGGAATGCAGAAAACATTTTAATTTTTGCAGGAGATAGATACTTAGAAACACTTTTCATGCAATTTATTCCATTATTCCAGAAAAATCACCTCAAAAGATCATAATCATTAAAATAAATATTAATGTGCTATGGTTTCAAATACTCAATTTCTTTATAAGTCAACATGACATCTACAATATAGTAAGTGTTTCATTATTTTTTCAAGAGGAATTTTTTTAGTAGATTTCAATGACTCCGCTATCAAATAAGTTCGTTCCAATGGATATGAGCTCTCTTTGCACATCTGATTAGATTAGAGACTGATTTCCTGAAATTATTTGATTGGATCTCAAATTCACAATTAAGATTTAGCTCTTTGATTTCCTTGTTTTCATGTGTTTGATATGGTGGACTCACAGTATAAGAATATCAGCTAGGAAAACACTAATTTTTTTAAGTAAATTTCTACTCCTAATACCCCTTCTAATAAACAAATCTGAGAGCAAAAATAAACAAAGCAGAAAAAATAAGGGAGAAGCAGTTGTGGGTTCATGTAACATAAGATTATTTCACAGGGCTTGGCTCATTGGATGTCAGTGCTGAGAAATGATGACAAATGCAAGTTCATTTCCTGAAAATAGAAGGCAAAGGCAGAGCAAGGAAATAAAGAATCTGTCTTAAAGGCTCACGTAACGGTAGGCTAGCTAGCCTTTCAGATCTTGGTCTGTTTGTGCATAATAGCCAGTTGTCAGTTATTCTTTAAACTATATAAATATTTTTTACCGAGCCTTAATTATACACCGAATAAATATTACCATCCTATTTCAATATAATTTTTAAGAGATTAGAATGGATCCAATCAATTTCTGTAATTGGATAGTGGGAAGGAAATAATGGGATGAATATTTATTGTGTTGAAATAGAGTACAAAAATCATGTCCAGATACCTAGACGGATCTGAGAGTGTAAGGGCACATAAAACAAGTGAGGTAACATTAGAAAGTCCTTCACAGGGAGTCTAGAAGGGGAATTCACATCAAAATGAGTCTTAGGATTTATCATAAGCCATGTAAGGTTATGTCAAGCTGCCAACTCTGATGATATCTGGGTAATTATGGTAAATAAAAAGCAAGTTACACAGACTAACAGTACATTATAATTTAATCAATGAATTTTAATAAGGAACAGTTTGAACATAATTACTAGCAGACAGATGATGCAATGTATTTATATATGAAAAACGCTACATTAGATAACAGATTAATGCTTTATTTGGAAATATTTTAAGATATGCCAATGTTATTAACTAGAAATAAGACAGTTTGGTCAGTTTAGTTTCTGACCATAGAAATATGGATTGATTGCTAACATTACCTCAAGTTTTACTCAATACTAATATTGTAATTAATTTATGAAAGAATTTCTCTCAAACAATTTTTTTTCGTTGCCTCTTTAACATCTTTATTCCTCAAACTGTGAATGATGGGATTCAGCATGGGAATCACAATAGTGTAAAATATAGACACAATCATATCATGGTCCAAAGTGTAGCTGGAACTTGGTCTCACATAGGTGAAAAGGATAGTCCCATGGTAAATTGACACTCCAGTTAGGTGAGAGCCGCAGGTGGAAAAGGCTTTTTGTCTCCCTTCAGCAGAACGCATCCTCAGAATGGCCAAAAGAATGAAAGCATAGGAGATCAAGACAATTAGTACAGTGGTTATTTCAATAAAACCCACAATGTAGAAGAGTAGAATCTGGTTGATTTGAGGGTCAGAACAAGAAATAGCCAAGAGTGGAGGCATGTCACAAAAGACATGTCTAATTTTATTGGATGCACAGAAGGATAGGCTAAAAGTGGCCACTGTATGTAAAGTACCAGGCAAAAAACCGCTAACATAGGACACAATGATGAGTGGCACATAGATACATGATGACATGTTAACTGAATACAGCAGTGGGTTGTAGATTGCTACATAGCGATCATAAGCCATTGCAGCCAAGAGAAAGCATTCTGTGGTCCCAAAACTAACAAAGAGAAGCATCTGTGTTGCACAACCAAGAAATGAAATGGCTTTACTCTCTGCCAGGTAATTAGCTAACATTTTTGGGGTGACAACAGAAGAATAGCAGGCATCCAAGAATGACAACGTACTCAGAAAATAGTTCATGGGATTGTGGAGCCGGGAATCCCCAATGACAAATATATCCAGTCCTAAATTTCCTACCAGAGTAAAGAGATAAATTGCTAGAAATAATAAAAATAGGAAAATTTGCATTTCAAACTCATCCGTGAAGCCCATCAATATAAACATAGAGACTTCAGTCACATTTTTCATCTGAATTCTGTTTGTATCCAAATCTAATGGCAACCCTGACATATCAATTTATATTTAGAGGTCCTCCAGTCACTATCCTGTGAAAATAGAGACCACTCAATTATATTCTCATGTTTATTTCTTGGAAGGGAATAATGCAATCCAAGGCATTGATGTGATCCACAGTAACAATTAACTTGTCTCCATGTGGATGAATTTTCCTGTGTAATTTGAAGGAAGAAATCTTATCATACACTTGTTAGCTGAATATGTCTTTTAAAAAATGTATAAAAAACCCTGCAAATATAAGTATTTATTTCCAATTCATTACTTATCAATTTTTATATCTTGTCCTCATATTATATTATCTTAAATTTTAGTACAAGCACAAATGAATATTGGGATTTTTAAACCCAAAATTATTATAGTGGATAGGACACATCTGAATACTAGGTCAACATGTCCTATATTATACATGAAATGCAAATTGTAATTATAAAATGTTTGCCAACATATTCACTTCACAATATTGTATTAAATTTGAATATTAAACAGATCTGAAAATTGTGTAATTTAACAATGTTTCCAGATGATGATAAATTAATATAAATTAGACTCACGTTTCAACTTGTCTTATGGGAAAGCCCTTCATAACAAATTTTTTGTGCTCTTTCCTGGCAATAATATTTCCATTAGTCCTTCAGTAATAGTGGTGAACAGTGCTGCAGAAAGTATTCTGGAGGTAGGTGTTTGCAAAAAACAGCAGTGAAATACTTTTTTTTTTTAAGTTTTCTTTTTTGAAATTCATATCAATAAGTTGCCATTTTTGCAGTGGCAGCTTTTTACATTATTGATGTTGTTTAAATTTAACTTAATGATAATACATGGTGATTCTCTATTCATATGCACATTGTCCCTGCAAAGACCTTCAATGGGATTTTAAAAAAAATTATTGAAGCATATCACTCATACATGAACATACATAAACAATAAGTGTATAGTAAAAGTTGTGAACTTACAAAATAAACATGCATAACATCATACAGGAATCCCATACATCACCCCACCACCAACACCTTTCATTATTATGAAACATTTGTTATAAATTATGAAAGAATTTTGAGAAACATTTATGTCAAAAGAAAACATGGCCATTTCATTAATAATTATAGTTACTTATGTTGACTCTAAATAACTATGAAATAAACATTACCCAATGATCATAATGTGATTGTTTTAAAGAGCTACTCTTTAAAGAAATAAATCATCAAATTTGCCACAAGTAGTATTTAATTTCTGGAATTCTTTCTTATGTCATCAGACTGTTTCTTATTCAGTGAAGAATGAAGATTAAAAAAAATGTTAAAAGTCATCTATATATGAACTGAAAACAATTAAATCCAGTATCCATATATAAGAGCAAGTTTTCAGCACTGTAAATTTTGTTTTTCTTTCAGTGCATGATAGACCAAGGTGTTTAAATCATTATTAATTCATTGGCCCCTGTTTTTTTCCAGGGTTTAAAGGAGTTAAGCACGTGCCATACATTGGGCCAGGCTGTTTTATATACATGGATATATATACCAATGACATATATCCATAACATGAAACACACTAATGTTTTGTCATATTCAGATGTTCATATATGGAGAAGAGAATGTGAAAATCATCTTAAAATTATAAGAATGAGAAGAAAAACACATCTTTATTTTTCCAGAAAGGCTCTCACAGATCTAAGTGAAAGATTTCTCTAATAAATAGAATAAAGAGCTTCATAATTGGGAGGTTAGAGAAAAAATATGCTAATTTGACTCAGAAAATTCTGGAGTAAAAATGTATGATTAAGCTAAATTCTGATTTCTGTATACATTCAGGCAACTTACATTGTTTCATGAAAATATACATAAAAAGAAAACTTAAAATATCTAACTTACTTTCAGTGGCTATGTTAAAATTACTTATGAAGGTATCAATTAAGAATATAATTATATATTATTGTATTATTGGACATAACTAAAAATACATTACTGTTAAAAAAATTCCTCATTCTCTTTCTATCACTCCTAACTTTTATTTCCCTATATTTCTCTCTCACTCTCACTCTTACAATAAGCCATGGGCTCTATACATAAATATTTATTGAAAAGTCTTAGGGACAAAACAGGAATTAGGAAGATAGGAAGAAGCACAGAGAAAGGAAATAAAATTATGAAATGAATTTTGAAAAATGTATCAATAAGTAGTCTCCTAAAGGAATCCATTACATAATACATTTGACTAACACACACTGGAAAAATTTCCACAACATTACAACTCTAACCTTCACTTCACTGGCATGAATGAGACAAGACAACAGTTGTGGAAGATTAAGAGCATCTATAATCCTGTAGTAATATGTCCGATTTAGCACCTACTGAGAGTGTGAACTTGGAAAATTAACTTCATCTTTCCAAACCAAAAGAATTACTAACAATTGCTCAAATTTTCAGGCATGTCCTATTCAACTTCAAAAACATGTCATCATTACAGAGTGCTTATTTCTGAGATGCATTGAAATATTTGTATTATATTAAATTTTGATTATATGTGAAGGATGCACAAAATTGAAATACCATATTCTATTTATCTAAAAAAATCAAATAGAAAGTTAAAAATTCAATTATTTATTATCAAAGCACTGAGAAATGAATGGGCCTTAAACCAGAACCAAAGTATTTTCTCTTTAAGTTACAGATATATATATATGTTTATTATATGAAAATAAATATATATTAAATATTCTATTAAAATTAAATCCAAGAATATTAATATTCTATGCTATAAAAGATCAAAAAATTATTTTCTGTCACCACATCCTGTTTATGGATATGTCAGTGAAATAATGATATGTTATACTTAAATTCTTCTGATACTCTTGACGATATAATTTTCTGGCACTTCTTAGTCATTGGCCTTCTATGTAAATGAAGATTTTGGATACATATAAAGGCATATATTTTAACAAATTATGTCTCACTATAGAAATTCTCTTTATCGCCATAAGGGACTGAAAATATAGTAGAGAAAGTATATGGAGTTTAGCCATTTCATTCATTCTGC
The DNA here is from genome assembly GCA_029593785.1 of Cabassous unicinctus. Classification (NCBI taxonomy): domain Eukaryota; kingdom Metazoa; phylum Chordata; class Mammalia; order Cingulata; family Chlamyphoridae; genus Cabassous; species Cabassous unicinctus. Next base: position 14,550 of record JAQZBX010009593.1, on the reverse strand, counting down.
AATTAGGTATTCCTGTTAATATTTCAGGACTGTTAAATTGGTTGTGTTTATGGATAGCTGATTTCACTTTAAGAGGAGAAAGAATCTAGAAAAAATATAGATCATGAATTTAAAAATTAAAAAAACATGATCAGTCTGAAAGACTCAAATAAAACCATTTCCACAACTCTCATATAGTCTGTCCTCATATAGTAACAGACAACCATAAGAACACATATATTGTTAAGTGATTATTAGGGTGAAGAATTTTTTGGACATTATTTTTTATAATTTACATAGCAATATGCAAACTAAATAACTTAGGGTCCTTTTATACATGAGAAAACTCATGCCAATCTTGATATATATATTTTGACAAATTTCACACAGTTAGATAACAGAGCCAGGATTCAAGCTCCGGTTTCTTTGATACACATGCTAAGCCACTGGATGATATATAAAAGTCCATTGTGACATCCAAATTTCTGGACTCACTCTCTCTTCAAAATAATACAAACTCTATCCTCATTTATTTAAATTCTTTTTTTAAAGCCATCAAGCTTAAAAGACAATGAAATTTTAAAAATAATTACAAAATCAAATGATTTCTAGATAAATGGCATAGCTAGTAAATTAAATTTAAATTCATTTATGTCAGAAAATAAAACTATGTTACCAAAGTGGCAGCACCAAATGGGGGTGTGTGAAAATTAATTTTCCACATCTTTTATAACTGGCTTAAAGTTAAATATAGTCCCTTGTTTCTACTGTCCCTCTTCGATTATCTTTCATCAAGAAAAATAAAGCAAATTACAGATTTATAGCTATATCATCCTAAGTATATAGAAAGACCTTTCTATTTTCTAGCTATGTTCCCTAGAAGGCATGTGGCTCAATATTAATATAATTCTGAGTAAACTAGGATACCCTCTCTCAAATTTAAATATTAAAGCATATATTATAGTTAGACATTCTGGTCAATAGTTTCTAAGAGATTGTGTAAGTGAAGAAAATTTTTTTTCTTACCTGTGGAACTGAACTTGTAACTCAATTAAAATACACTGTGAATATAATGCATTGGGATACTTATGCCAGATCATTAAGTCCTTTTTGAAATCCACAGGGGATGCCCAAGGAGAAAACACAATAACCCTTCGACAATGGAAGAGCAACAAGATGAGTTTTTTCCCCCCCTATAATATACAAGTAAAAGTCTCTGGAACAATGAACTACATGATAAAAAATATCTACATGACAGCAGTTTTTCTTTTAATAAAAAAAGATCCTCCAGTGAAAAATCAGATGGCAGAGAATTGGAAAATTAATCTGATGATTATTTTCTAGTACATAATCTTAGCTCTGATACATATAAGCTGAAAATATAGTGTCATCAGGTTAATAAGTTAAATTCCCTGAAATCCAGTTTCCTGTTGTTAGGAATATAACCTCTTTAATTCTTCAAAAATTTCAAATATATTTACTTGATAAAATGATATGAAAGCATAGCCTATTATATAATTTATAATTTTAACTAAAAATTTCAATGCTTCATATTTATATTTTAAAATACTGTTAAGTGGCTTGAGAGATAGTTTTAGCTCACACACTCTCAAAAAGGAGGTGAATTTATGGATATGAGTAGGAGAGTTGGAAAAGTAGACAGTTAAATGTAATTTTCTATGTGATAGAACATTAGACTATCAGAGGCCTGGTAAAGTAAAAGGTCACATGTTTTGATATTTCTTTATATGGTATTTCTTTGTCTTGGGGATCTCATATACTAATCAATAATAGACTAATACTTGGCTAGAAAAATAAGAAACTCAGAATAATTTTGAAAAATATTATGTATTCTTGTGTCCCACACTTAGTGGTTAGGTAATCTGATTACTGATTAATTACCTTAGGGATCACAGACTCTGAATAAAATAAAAAAATATAACATTGGTAAGGAGTTCATTTGGTAACAATTGATATATTAATTTATGCAATTGTAAATTGATTGATAGATTAATGCATCCTAATTAAAATTTAAGTCAGGTTGTTTTTTTTTTTGCAGAAATTGACAAGATGATTTTATAATTAATATGAAAAAGCAAAAAAGTAAGAATAGCAATTTATAAAAAGTAGAATATATTTAGAAGACTCACATAATTTGATTTTAGGATTACCAAAAAGCTAAAATAATCAAGAGATTTGGTATTGCTGAAATGATAGATGCCTTGATAAATGGAACTGAATAGAGTTCAGAAATAGATTCACACACATATGTGAAGATTAGTGCCACCATTAAGGGCTTGAAGGACACAGGGGTAGTGATTCCATCACATCCCTATTCAAGTCTCCTATTTGGCCAGTACAGAAAACAGATGAATTTTGGAGGATGACTGCATTCTCATAAAATTAACCAGCTGGATATTCTAAATGGAGTTGATCATTTAGATATGGTATCATTGCTTGAACAAATTAATACAACTTCAGGTACTTGGTATACAGCTATTCATTTGGCAAATATGTTTCTTCCCCTAATACGTGTTAGTTGGCTTTCATCTGGTTAGTCCAGAAAAACACCTTCACTATCGTTTCTCAAGGATACAGCAAATCTACAGCCCTAGGCCTTAATCTAGTCTGCAGGTGACCTGATCATATTACCCTTCACTAAAATATCTCATTGTTCCATTATTGATGATATGCTGATTAGACCTAGTGAGCAGAAGCAACAACTACTCTAGCTTTATTGATAAGACATTTGCATGTCAGAGGATGGGTAAAAAATTGAACAAAAATTCAGGAGCCTTCCTTTGCAGTGAAATTTCTAGGCATCAGGTGGAGATGGCAATGTCAATACATTCCATTTCAGGTGAAGGAAAATCAGTTGCCTCTGGCCCTTCCTACTATCAAAAATGACTGTTTTTGTTTGCTAAAGGCTGACAGTGTAAATTACCAGAAATGGCTTGGCTTCTATAATGGGAATTTATTAGTTTAAAAGCTTAGGGTTCTGAGGTTCTGATCATGTCCAACCAGGTATCACCAGAACTGCTGACTTACCAGTGTTGTTGCTGGTGATCCTGGCTTCCCACCACATAGTAAGGAAAAATGGCAGCCAGTCTCTGCTTTCTCTTTCAGGCTTACATTCCCTTTGAGCTCAGCTGTGGGCAAGCAGGCACATGGCTTGTTTCACTGCTGGTTCGCTGTTTTCTCCTCTTTCCCCTAGGCTTCGTCTCCTCAGCTTTGAGCTGCTCCATGGGCATAGCCTTTTAGGGCCTTTTTCTGTGCCTCTGTGCTTGAATACCTCTCCTTCTGTTTCTGAGGCTTTTTTCACTGTATCTATGCTTTTAGTCCTTCATTTAAAAGGACTCCACTAAGAAGATTAGCACATAACTTCGGTTCCACAATCTAATTAAAGGCCGTTGACTGAAGTGATCTAATCAAAATTGATCGAATCAAAAGTTTCCTTAGCTGAATCTAACCAAAATGCCTCATATTCAATAGGAATGGGTAAGATTAAGAACAAAATTTTCTGGGGTACACACAAAAAATCAAACCAGCATATTTCTCAAGCATCTGGGTGACAGCTGAGCTCTAGGCCTCTCTAAGAACACTGGGGTGACAGCCACATTCTCCCCAATTTCCCAGGCACAGGCTTACACCCTTAGCATAGCAGGGTGGCAGCCACACTATCCCCAACTTCGGGGACAAAGGCCCAAACCCCTCAGAATGTTGGTGTGATGGCCTAACTCTCCCCAACCCCCAGGGATTGTGCCTCACCTCTCCGAAGCCTCTGGTGGTAACACTGTCCCTAAACAAAGGGGTGGAATGTCTGCCTCTTCAAATGTCAGGGCAAACTCATCATTTTTTTGTCCACAAGGGTGAGTTCCCACTCTTGGCCTGAGAATATGTCTTAAGTCCAGACCTCAGTGTCCATGATTTTGCCCTTGAAGTCATTTTCCCTTCGATATCTCCCTTTTCTGTTCTTTTTAGTTAAGGCTGACAGTGATTCTATTCATACAGATCTTGCTAAAAAAAAAAACTTGTTAATTTCACATGCAGGAAGCAGGGGTCCAAGTCATCTGACAGTAAGGCTTTCCACAAATCCTTCCTGGATAACTGCATTTCCAACCCTAACTTGAAAAGAAATAGCAGCATGGTGCCAAGTTCATTTAAATTCTTACGTGGAACCCTATTCTCTGGGGACTCATTTTATGGAAGCTCAGAATTTCCCAGTCCATCAATTTCTGGTTTCTTTGTGCCCAGGACTTCAATTCTGAGCTTATCCATTACTTCCCACATTTTACTATAAGTTGCAAGAAGAATTCAAGATGCACTTTCCACATTGAGTTTGGAATCTTTTCACCTAAAAGATTTCACACAATATATAGACACCATCCAAACATGGACAACTACAGCACTACAGCAACTTTCTGGGATATTCAAGGTCAATGGCGAAATGAAATCCTCCCAATGGGCAGAACCTCAAGCAGTATACCTGGTTGCTCATTTTTCTTTTAAGAAGAAATGGCTAGAGGTGTATTTGTATACATAATCATGGGCTGTGGCCAGGCGTTTGGCTCTGTGGTCATGGTTTGGATGGCACCCGATTGGGATATTGGATACTAACTGGTCTGCGGAAAGGGTGTCGATAGAACTTTCCAAATGGGTGAAAATTATGAAGACATTTCAGTCCTATGAGAATGCACATTATACAGCATCAATAGCAGAGGTAGATAAGATGACCCATTCTGTGTTTACCAGTCAGACTCTATTCCCAGTATCTCTTGTCCGGTGGGTACATGAACAAGATGGTCATGATATTAGGGATAGAAAATATGCATAGGTTCAGCAATGCAGACTTCTATTCCTCAAGACCAACCTGCCTATAGTCTCTGCTGAAAGCCTAGTCTGTCAGCAGCAGAAACAAACACTTACTCGCCATATGTCACTATTACAAAAGTGATTACTCTGCTACGTGCTGGTGAATTGAATACATTGGATCATTTTCTTTATGGAAGGCTTAGTTCTTTGTTCCTACTGAATAAAGCATTTATTTTGGATACTGAGCAACCTTCTCTTCACACAATGCTCCTGCCATAACTACCATCTGTGGACTTATAGAATGCCTTATTCACCCACATAGTATACCATAAGCATTGCTTCTGTTTGAGTAAATCACTTCACAGTAAAGAAATATGTCTTTAGTCCATGCTCATTGGATTAAATGACCTTACTATGTTCTCCATCATCTTGAATCAGCTACATTGACAAAACTGTGAAATGACCGATTTTAGACTCAATCACAATGCCAGCAGAAGAACAATACCTTGCAGAGAAGAATAAATGTTCTTTCTGGGTTATATGTTCTCCAAATCAGTGTCAACTCTATAGTGTTTTTCTCCTCAAGCTAAGATTCATGGATCCAGGAATCATAAGGTGAAAATGGGAGTGGAGTTATCAATATAACCCATGTGATTCACTTTCAAAATTTTTGCTTCTTGCCCCTGTGAACTTATGTTTTTCTGGACCTAGAAGTCTGCAAATGGAGAAGGTATTCTGCCAGGTAACATCACAATGATGCCAATGAAATGGAAAATAAAACTGACAGCTGTATATTTTGGTCTCCTCATGCTTCTGAATCAATAGGCAAAAAATGAATTACTGTATTGACTGGGATGATTGATCCTTCTTACCAAGGGGAAATTGGACTGCTAATGGAGGTAAGGAAGAATACATCTGGAATATAAAAGGTCCATTAGGTTGTCTCTTATTATTACCATGTCCTATGATTAAAATAACTGAAATACTACAACAACCCAATTGAAACAGGACTACTAATGGCTAGATACTTTAGGATTGAAGGTTTGGGTCAGCCCACCAAGAAAAATGATCAATTGACTGTTAGAAAAGAAGCTGAGAGCCAGAGGATAAAGGGTTAAGCATTTAAAAAACATGCTTGCTGGAGAAGAAACATTAAGCAAATGTCTCCAAGGACTCTGCGTTCTGCAGACGTCAGTAGGAGGAAGCAAAGCGGGATGAACCCACCACTAAGAAGTTACTGTATAAATTCCTAAGAAAAACTATCTAGTAATACAAGAACTGGCAGCTCTCCTACATGCCAAGCAGAGGAATTAGTGAAGGATGCCCTACTTTTGTTATCAGCTTTGTAGTATAAAAAGCAGCTTCAGCCTAAACAAACTTGCCTGCATTCCACATGGAGTGAGGTCCCCTGACCCCAATCTTTCTCTGGATCATTCCTGGCATCGTCTACCTCCACGCTGATTTACAGCAATTGACATGCTTACTAAAGGTAAAGGGAAATTGGAAAGAGTAGTAGATCAAGTTAGTTATAAATATCAACTATGACCATGTGACCACATGCAGAAGCAGGACTCTATTGAGTATTTTCCCCTAATTTTTAATGAATATGTTTATACACAAAAACACACATGCATATAAACACATATGAAGTAAATATTTTTGCTTTCTTCCAACTTTTGCTCTCTTATCATAAAACATAAGTTATATTAATTTTATGTCATAGTATAAAATATACAGAGAAAGACTGAATATCACTCAAGGACTTGCATCTTCTTCTAGGGAAAAAATTAATACACAGGTCAGTTGTCCTAACATGGAAGAATTATGACTATGATATAGTTATTATTTAGTGATTGTTTAAATAGATGTGTGTTAATGTTAAGTTGATAAGCGATTGACTGTGATAGTTCACTTCTTATTTCAAGTGGGAACTTTATGCTGTATTGTGGTTTGGTCAACCTAGCAATGGCTTGACTATCACTGTGAGTGTAATTCATAGATGGATTTGCATCTATAATCAATTGATTGTACCCACAACTCCTAGCATCTTCAATCAACAAAGAAGATGCCCACAGCAGTGTGTGGAGTCTCCCCATCCAATTAGTTGGAGTCTTTAAAAGCAGAACTGAGGATTTCATAAGTTGAGAAGAAGTATTTCTGATTCTATTTCAACCAGATGCTTTTACTTGGAAAAACAACTTCACCTTCAACCCACTTGCTCTAAAGATTTTAGACTTAGAAATATCCACAGTCAGATGTAAGCCACTTTCTATAACAAATTTCTTATATATACCCAGTCAGTTTGTCAAAAACCCTCTTAGTTTACCAGACTTCTATGGCAAATACCATTCAATGCTTTGGCTTAAACAAAAGGAATTTATTGGCTCAAGGTTTTGAAGATTAGAGGTTCAAATTCAAGTTATCTGCATTGCCTGTTTTTTACCTGTGATTTTTTAACCCAAAAAAATATATTCTTGAAACTGCTCCATTTCTGTGGGTGTGAACTTATTATAGGTGGGATCATTTGATTATATTAATTCAATAAGACATGACCTAGGGTAGCTCTTAATCCTCTTACTGGAGTCCTTTATAATAATAAAAATACAGAGAGAGGGGCCCACAGAGACAGAGATAAACTCTCTCAGAAGCTGAGAGAGAAGCACCTACAATCCAGAAATTGAAATCAATAGAGCCTAGGTGAAAGAAAGGCACAGAAGCAGAGAGAAAGCTGGAGGAAGCCAGAAACTGAAAGCAACAGATCTCAGAGGAGAAAGCAGAGACTGACAGATGCCACCATTGTGTCCTGCCATGTGACAGGAGTCCAAGATCTTGGGCAGCTGATCTTAGTGGAGAGGGCTGCATCTGATTCCTTGATTTGGATATTTTCTCAGCCTTGAAATTGTAAGCTTTTAAGTTATTAAACCCCACTTTAAAAGCACACCTATTTCTCATATATGGCCTTGACTGCCTTTAATAAACTAAAACATTATCCAAAGTCTGTAGCATTCGGGTGCTGGCTAGCTACAATCTTTGGGGTTTCTGGGCTTTAACTCTACTTCATTTCACATGGAGATCTCTCTATCCTAATGTCTGCTCATCTTTGTTCCAGTGACTTGTTTTCTTCTTTCTCCAACATTTGACACCCAGTGTCCACCCTTCATCAAGTACCCAATTAATATTAATATTCACCTATATTCCTTTGGGCCACTCAGTAAATGAAAATAATATATTTAAGAGGTCCCATTTACAACAGAATTTATGCTTACAGGAATGAGGATTAAGATTAGGGACATGTTTCAGTTTCCTAAAAACTGCTGGAAGGAATATACCAAAAATTGGATAGCTTTTACAATGAGGACTTATTTAGGTTAAAAGGTTATAGTTCCGCAGCTCTGAAAGTGTCCAAACCAAGTTATCAGGAGGTCCTTTCTCCCTGAGCTGCAGCTGTGTATCATAAGGTACATGGCAGCATCTGCTCATTTCTCCCCACTCCTCCAGACCTCATTTCTTTCAGCTTCAGGCTACAGTGGCTTTCTTCCACTTCTGTGTTATGTTGATTTCAATTTCTGGGTCCTGGTGCCTTCCCTCTTAGCTTATGTGTTCCTCTCTTTCTCTTGAGGTTTTTTCTATGTCTGTGATTTTCATTTCTCCATTTATAAAGGACTTGAGTAAGAGGATTAAGACCCACCCTGGGTCATGAAATCTAATCAAAGGCCCTTAAATTAAATAAATTAATCAAAAGTTCCCACCTACAATAGGTTTACAGACAATGGAATGGATTAGCTTTAAGAACAAGATTTTCTGGGGTTCACAAAAGCCTCAAACTGCCACATTACATCATACAAACTCAAAAAAATATATGTTCCTTCCAAATGAAAATACATTCATTTCATGAAAATTTTTTGAAAAGCCTTAAATAATTTCAAGTAAAATTATTAAGTACAAAATCTCATCAAAATAAGTTATAGGTATGTAGTCTTGGTGCAAAATTCTCCACAGGCTGTGGACCTGTGAAACTGAGAAAAAATTATCTGCTTCTAATATACAAAGGAGGAATAGTCATACATCAAATGTTTCTATTGCCATAGGGAGAAACAGGAAGGAAAAATACTTTTTCAATCCTAATTATTATTCAGCATGAGGGAGCCTTCTGGAGTGATGGCAATATTCTGCTTCCTGTCTTGGTCATATATCAAAACCAAAACTGGAGTTTATCAAATAGGATATTGTCTTACTTGTCCAAAGGGCTGCCAATGCAGAGTACCAGAAACAGATTGGCTTTTATAATGGGGATTTTATTTAGGGTAAAAACTCTCTGTTCCAAGGCAGTGAAATGTTCAAATCAAGGAATCAACAGAGATGCCTCTCAGGATCCTGCCACATGGAGAAGCAAGATGGACACTGATTTATGCTGAGGACTCTGCCTTCCCTTCCAGAATATACTGTCTCCTGGAACTCAGCTGGGAGCAATGAGAAATAGGGCTTGTACCTTTCCAGCCTCCTATCTCAGTCTTAGCTGCTCCACTTTCTCCCAAGTTCAGCTGTTAGCTATAAAGCATATAGAAGGGCTCGTCTTCTCTTGACTACTCAGTGGGACCAGCCTCTTGGAGTCTTTGTGCTTCTAGTCCTCTCACATGGGAGGGTCAAAAATGGTTAGCGCTCCCTTTTCCTACGTCTCTCTCTGTGTCTCCTTTTATATCTGACCCAGCAAGAGGGTAAAGACTCAACCTGAATCACACTTCACTCCTGACATTGTCCCAATCAAAAGAAGCTCACACCCACAGGAATGGATTAGTTGAAAAGAATAATCTTTTTCTTTTTGGGATTCATGAAAAAAATTCAAACTGTCACAGATATGCTGTCACTAATTTAAGCGTCCTTTAGAATATAATCCTATACCAGAAGTACAAACAGCCCAGATGGCAAAATGTAGAGTTTGTCATCTAGTGAAACAACAGACAGTAAATATAGATATACGGAAAGTAGGTATGCTGTTGGAGTAGTACATGACTTTGGGATGCTTTGCAACAAAATCATCTTCTCACATTTTTTGGAACCTCCATCAAAACTGGACAAGTTAAGGAATCTCTAGATATACTCCTCATTACTATAAAGTTGGCTATTATAAAGGTTGGAGTCCATTTATAAAAAAAGATGGAATTTGGAAGCTAAATGAAATGCTTTAGCAGATCATTATGCCAAACAAGCTGCCTTAGCCAAGGGTGTGATCCTATGCATAAACCCTCAATGGATTAATCCCCAGTGAGAGTCAAAACGGCCATTATATATTATCAATATTTGGCCCCTGTTTTTGAAAAAGAAAGAAGGGAAAAAATCTCGTAATACCCCTCATGCAGATGATCTTTAAAACAGCCTCTTGGTAGCATTTCAAATGGATATTAACCAAATTTCTCTATGAATTTACTCATGATAGAATAAGCAAATTAATTACTGTATTATATCAACATTAGTGGGAAAACTATAATAAGATGGCCGAGGTTATTTTCCTGTCATTCATCACCTATCAAAACATGGTCTTCTAAACCTGTAAAGGAAGGACGTAACCAGGAACCAAAGCCTCAAGGGGTCTTTGAGTATTTCAGATGGATTTTATCCAGCTTGTACCCTCCGTGGGGTTTGAATATGTTTTAGCTATTGTGAGCCTATTTTCAGGATGAGTTGAAGCATTTCCTTCTGAAAAGCTATAGTCTTTATAGTTTCCAGTAAAAGGTACTTGATTTTGTGTATCTAACCTTGGGCATTTCAACTTTTGTATGAAGTGATCTACACAAACACTTTTTAGGAATTGTTAAAAGAACTCTACAAGCATTATCATTCACTAAAAAACTATGTTGTCCTTACAGCCCACAAATTTGTAGAGAGATTGAAAGGGCCAATGACATGCTTAAATCAAAATTAGAAAATCTTTCAGAAATTCCTGCACTTCCTTAGCCTAAGCTACTTCCACTGGCCCTTATGGTTATACATTCCCTGAAGGACACATCAGTTTTCTCCCTATGAACGTGTAGCTGAAAAGACCATACATTTAGGGATTCCACCTCCAATACTAGGATTGGCATTACTGTATGCAAACCTCAAAAAATATTACGAGGAACTCATATACAATGCCAAATCTAATCACCAAAGTTTAAGATAGTCTTCCACACAACATATTCTTAAACACCTTCTTCATGACCTTCAACCAGGGTACATTTTTTTTAGAGGACATATCACAGAAAAACTGCCCTTGAATCTTACTGAAAGGGACTTTACCAGGTACTGTTAACCAAAAACATAATAAAATTCCAGTGAGTCAACACTTAAGTTCATGTTTAATAAATTAAGAAGCAATTCAGAATTCCACCTATTGGAAGGCTACTCCAATAGGGGACCTTAAACTGAGGATTCACAGAGATCCTCCAGAATCAGATGCTCTTTGGTAGTACACAGCTGTCTCAAGATATTTAGAATGAGCATATGACAACAGATAATTGAAAGCTTCCACACAAGATGTTGGACCAAAACACTTATTTAATTCCTGCTTTTATTTATCTGCTTATTTATAATCATTCCTCTCATTTTCTATAACCCATTGTTGTGATCCACTGATAATGAGCATTTTCCTTTTTTCTTCCCTCATTATTATAATTACTGTACCAGAACATACTTATTCTAACACCATTTTAGATTATCCCAAACAGTTGATACTCTCCACAATCTTACTGACTGGTGGATATATTATGCATAACTAGACTCCTATGATAAAATCCTCTGGGCAATTATGATTTAATCAAATGAGAGTACTTTCACCTACATGGGTAACAGACCTTAAACAATCAATCTCTGACTTTGCTAGCATCTCCTTTCTCAGAAAAACAGCCAATTATTTATTATGATCTGTTTATCAGAACCTAGATAACTCTAAATTTGAATTTCAAAATTTTCTTAGGGCAATCGGCCAAATATTTGCCTTTTGGGAGTGACTAATAGAGATCCATGTATGTAATCCAATTAATGTGAGCCGCTGGTCCTGACCTGGTGCTGTGAGCAACTCCTTTTCTCCTGAATCTCCATGAGTCCCTACTGGATAGCATTTTCTCTGTGACCAGTTGCCTGATCCTGTTTGTCTCAAATTAAAACTTCACCCACTTTAGAAATAGTATTCTGAACCTTTCTCTACTTTTTAATAATCTGAAAACAAAACAAATATCATTCTATAAATCACCAAGCCGAGAAATTCCAACTCAGCTGTGAGGTACGATATGAAGACACCCAATTATTCAGGCAAACAACCTGGGACAATTGCTGACTCATTGTTTATTCTAACAATCAGGGAGTGTTCCTGTTGCTGGGAAACATAAAAATAGAAAGACTGTAAGAAACTTATCATTAACTGACAGAAATAAGTAATGATACCATCTCTGTCCTTGATGGAATGCATATCAGCCTCAATTCATTGACACAAGTAATCATGGAAAATCAGAATGATCTAGATTTCTTGTTGGCCTGTCTTGTTAGTATCTGTTCCATTGCTAATATTTCTCATTTTACTTGGATTAATGAAACAGACAAAGTGGACAGGTTATGTATTGCCTAAAAGGAGAAGCTATTTGGCTTTCCAAATTGATAGTTATGGTCTATGGATTGTTCCCTCAGCTTGGGGTAGGCAATTGACATTCCAGATTCTGAAGCATCTCATAAGGATTATTAATTTTTCTTGTTTTATCATAGCTGTCAGGAAGCTGCTTTGTTGCATTTTGTCCAGAATCGTAAATACTTCTATGTCACTACTCACTCATCAGATGATCACTGTGATGATACAACAAACTAAGAGTGAAGAAGGTTTTGCAGTTGACTATAAAGATGACTCAACAGTCTCTGAGCAGGGAGGATCTGAATTCTTCCTTTCTCCGAATTGGTCAACTTCTTGCAGATGTGAGAATTACCAAAAGACAGATCTGAAAGACTGTATACACAAATGGGCAAAGACCAGGAAATACAAACCCAGTAACCACAATAATGAGATAAGAAAACATTCTATAGCCAGTTTGAACTAATAACCCCTTTTTTTCACTCTATGTGTAAACATTTATTTCATACCTTTTTTTTTCATCCACATGTCCCTCCCCCTAATTCACCTGAAAATAATACTGTAGCTCTTCCATAGATTTTTTAAATTTGTTATTAAAATCTATATATTTGTAAGCCTTCATTTTGAAACAGACACCAAGGAACTCTATTCATTCACAAATATTAACATTATTGCATTATTATAGAACCATTTACCCTTTATAATTGAGTAAATCATCATATTGATGTTTTCAGCTAGAAAACAACCGTCACATATTTCCTTTGGGACAACTCCAATGGATTACAACAGCGGAATTACTGCATTTGCTGTTCTACAGGTGAGAGGAAATTTCAGATCATTTACAGAGTATTCTGGGATATAGAACCAAAAATATCAAGTTTGATTCTATTATGAAATTCCCAGTATCATAAAGTTTAAGTTCCTGACAATTGCATATGTGAATAGAATGTATCCATCAACATATGATATATGTAGAATTCTACTTAAGAATCATAATCCCACACTTACTAGAAAAGAAAAAAGAAAATAGAAAATGTTAAATTTCTTTATGTAGTGATAAATAAGAAAATTCCAAATTAGGTGTATGCTTTCATTTTCCTGATTGAAGATTATTTCCCAGTTGAAAATAATAGCAGTGAAATTGGTTCTCAGCTTAAGAAGTCAGGAAATTTTATCAATAGAGGGTAGGAAAATATTTGACCCATTAAAATATTCAGAGACTTACATTTTGATATAATGAGGCAAAGAATAATTTTTTAACTTTATTTGGTTAGCTAAGTATACGGAAGCCACTTAAGATTACTAGGTGTTTCATAATTTTCTTGTTTCAAAGATTTAAAAATTATTGACATATATTAAGAATCCTTTTATTTTACTTATGTATAAAGCAAGGGGTGGTTACAGACTTAAGTCATGGTATAATAGGAGGCAATATATAGCCATGAGGAGAATATACACAAAAAAGGAAACCTGGGTTTGAATCATAGCTCTGGCATTTATTGGCTGTGAGATTTGCTATAAAAATGAAATAAAACAATGTGCACAAAATTCTATTTCTGCAGAAAGTGCTGAAAAATGATAACTTTTATTATGACTATCCTTTTTTGAAACTTAGTGTTTCAAAGTTGAGTCTAAGATATCTGGAATTTTATTCCTTTCTATCAAAATATTTATGGGAGCTACTTTCATTATTTTCTGAAGTATGGTCTTATATCATTAAATACTCTGAAAATCATTGTTACTTTCTCTTTGTAACTTCTGAGTCCTTTCAATAGGTGCTAATATTTAGTTGACCATACCCAGTGTAGCTTTTCTTCCAGCATCCAGAAAAAATATATTTATGAAACAGAAAGTACTTTTCAAAAGTTATACTATTTTGGGGATTTGAAAAGTAAGAAAATGATCGCAAAACCCACTTTTATAACCACTTGAATCATAATAAGATTTGTGGGATATAATCTGAAAAGAATACAGTTTGAATGCAAATTACTTATTACAAAACAAATATATTTAGTTAAAGGCTAGAATGCCTGGCTCAAGGCTCTGGTCACATATATTTTATGATTTGTTTATACATTTTAATGATTTGGTTTTAATATTAACTTTGAAAGCCAGTATTTGTTAATTGGCAAAAATAAATACATTTGATGACAAAATTCAATTATATG